>BROG01001889.1:0-23467 GCA_030159075.1 Atrina japonica | reverse complement strand
CCCTTTCTTTGGTATTACGTTTACATTTTGTAGACCCTTTCTTGGGTATTACGTTTACATTATCTCAGTGTAAGTTGAAAGCTGACGTAACAGTTTCGGAGCTATGATATGATATTCCAAGCTGTTTGAAGGATGTACTTAAATATTTCATCATAATAAAATATTTGTCATCTACGTATGACAATAATAGTCATCTAAATGATATAATACATGAAATTCAATTGTTATAGCCTATGTTTGATAGATACGGACCTAGTTTTTTTGCCCCAGTTTCAATAACTATTTGAACATGAATTGGAAAGGTCCTCCGATTGTACGACTTCCAGGTCACGTGCATATTACGAAACGTCAGAGATATAATATGTTTATGGATTTCCAAAGAACGATTTAATAAGGCTAGCACGTGTTCAGATTTTTTTAATGATATAATGATTTTAGAGTTGGTAAGACAATAGTAAAAGAATGTCGACGACGGCAGTTCATGTCCACATAAACCTGGTGCCTTATATTTTGATACCGGTTGATAATCATATACTAAAATAGTATTTGATAAAATCATTTAAAAAGTCCAACTTTTTCTAAAGCTAGAATAATCATTATTATACAGTGGTTACTCTTAGACGGATTTTGACTCCGGTTTTAGATCTGTTGTTAGGCCTTGTATAATACCACTTTCTCTTTAGAAATTACACATACATGTTATATTCGAGCTCAATTGATGAAGTCTAATAGCACAATTTCGAGTTCGTCCGGAACTGCGTTAAAAGTGTGTATTTTCACTTGATTTGCTAAGTTTGTGTTCCCCGCGCACTTCCGGTATAGGTTTATGTACATGAGATACCCCTTTGATTTAAAACTTCAACTCGGGAATTTTTTAATCCTGAACTACCTTACTGCTCAGATGGTAAGAAAGAACTGAAACGATGGATTACAGGACAAGATATAACTGAAAGGTTGAATACAGGAAAGGTCTCCGTTTCCAGTGAAACCGGAAGTTGATGGGGAGTAAAAAGTCGTGAAGGCGTTCGTATTATTCGAAAAAAACGGAGTTGTCCTATTGACAGACCAATATCGTCTTGAGCATTATAACTTTGGCATTATGTTTATAATATATTTAACAGCTTTTTGTGGCTATGGTTTACCAACAAATACGCAGTTTTCAAAATATTCTGTAAAGATATGTGAAAGTTGTCTATAAAACCAAATGTAAAATACTAGTCGAAATTTACCGATATTCCGACTTGTTTATTTACTAAATTGAACTGCAAACCGTTAAGGGGGTCGTATAAAAAAGCCAAAATTATAATATTATATTATTTCTATTGTTCGAACCGATCTTGTGTGAAATAATAGTTAGTGTATAAAACCAATGATACCCATGTTGGTATCACCTTTCGTGACATATATTGTTCGTAGGATTTAATATAGACCTAGAGAAGAGAAGCAGAGATAGAAGACGTCAACTGATTTGTTTTCGGAGATGCAGTTTCTAAGTGAGCCGATAACATGGCTATATTGCAGCACAGTCTATAAACATCAATAAATAAATGAATGAAAATGAGTAGATTGAAAAATAAATGATAAAATTATTGAATTGCATTGATTTATATGTTTTCCTGTCAAACATAGGCTTTCCGAGAATGCTGCAGCGTTAACTAGTCTGCAAATGAAACCGAAATGGTTTGGTCACCAATTAATCAAGTTCCAGTCTGAATTGTCCTACACAAGATCGCATTTTTGAACTGATTATATGATTTGATTTTAAACCTTTGACAATATATAAACACCATTTACATGGAACATGAAGTTGCAACCTAGATCTACTTCGCCATTTTTCGGTAATAAATAAACACAAATGTTTGATCAAAATGTCACATATGGTACTTTCAACAAATGTGCTAAACTAGATTTCTTGCAAAAATAAAGCAAATGTTTAAAACTTAATTGCATTGCCGTTTAAAACTTAAATTCAGTATAACTGTTTCCTCATTCCCAGGATGCTAAAATGAGCTACTAAACGGGCTCTTTACCCAGTTCCTCTTCGAAAGGAACTTTGACACGACCCCCTCAAAATTTATTTATCTCAGATATCTTTAATCAAGTGCAAAAGGTTCTATATATTAAATTTACAATCGGTGAACGTGCTTCCATGTAGTTGATTGGCAACTGTGTGTGTACACATGACAAACATTAGGTAATAAAGGCTGTTTTCTTTATAGTGTTAAACCATTGTCTTGAAATGACTGAAAATTGTGAAGATTTTCTAAGAGTACAGGGCTCAATTTTGTGGATGGATTCATGTAGTAAATTATATGCGTTTCGTATGTGCAAGATAATTCATTTTACGTAAGACAATACCATAACGCACAATACTTTCTTATTGAATGTTGAAATTTAGAGAGATGGCGAATAATTCTTTCAAACAATAGACAAACCTGCAGAACAAGTTGTTCGAATGGTTCCATCAGGACAATGACAGTTGTACAAATTAATGCCGTCGGTACAATTAATCGTGCTGCCACAAGGATTACTTGCACACTCATTTATGTCTGAAATCAGAAACATAAAATCATTACAGTATCTAGACAAATTGTATACCATATCAACTAAAATATCAAAGTAAAAGAAGATAAAAAAAGGTCAAAGGTGAAATAAATTATTCTGCCAACAGATGAAAAATTAAAGTATTTATAAACTGATTAATATAAGCATGATTGTCTATAGACAATTCAATCAATTTTAGAGGGATATTGCAAATGTTAGAACTCTAGGTGCTGTGCAATACCAGTAACATTGACAACTTTACCTGTGGAACAATTTGTATCAGTGTATCCAGGTATGCAGGCACAGGTGTAACCATTTATTTCGTCAGTACAAGAACCATTATTCTGACACGGAGTAGTTTCACATTCATTAATGTCTGAAAAACAGAAATCTTATGATATGATGTCAAGATTTGTATTTCGATTAAAATAGCAAGTAGAAAATATGAATCATAAGTCACACCAAAACCAAGATAAAAAAAGAAACGCGATAGTGCAGATCTAGGTGTACTGACTAAATAGTAATTAACGCATGATACTAATGTAGTTGGGCCGACCGCCGGCGTCAAACTTAATGTAGTATTCAAGGACTTCGCATCGTGTTATCGTGATCGTATCATAAACTGCATTCAGTTGAACACTGGAGATGGGTACCGGAGTAATATATATATAGTTATAATATAAAAAAATCGCAGATACCAAAGTATAAATCAACAGAATGTCCAGGACATAAATACAAATTCTGTAAAATATGGACAAACACGGACCTCTGGAAACCAAGAGGTTAAATCAAGTGTCATGCAGAGGTAAGCATCCCCTGTCGACCGGTCACAGTCATGTCCAATGAAATACATGAAGAGTGAATCGTCGTCAAAATTGGAGCAGACGTCTCAACAACCGCCAACAAAAAGGCAACTCAACATTTTAGTCAGTGAAACGCAAAGTAATCACTAAAAATACTATTATACAGACCGTAACATTTAAGGAACGTTTGACATTAAACGCGGTTTTCGATATCCGTGTGTAATTATTTGTCAGTGAGTAGTTTACCGCTGTGTATGAAATCTTCATATGTTGTACACGCCCTGGCATATTAGATCATTTGTGAAATATAACTCAAATGTGGAAAATTTACGATGGGAAACCGAAATTGTCGCGTTTGTCGTATAGTTTAGTTGCGAACTTCCGTCTGTGTCTATATTAAGTAAAATGTCTGAGTATGAAGCTTGTGTGCTTGATTCTGTTGTATGAAAAACTACTGTAAGGTTTTTCAGAGAAACATTCTTGTCTATAGTTTCCCGATCAAGTAGACGAATATGTCTCTCGTTATAATCTGTTACAGTTACCCCAGAATACCCGTTTCTCTCTCTCTCTCTCTCTCTCTCTCTCTCTCTCTCTCTCTCTCTCTCTCTCTCTCTCTCTCTCTCTCTCTCTCTCTCTCTCTCTCTCTCTCTCTCACACAGTTACCCCATAAAGTAGATGATTAAACCTTTCTTTCTCTCTGTGTTACATTATCCCTATCAAGTAGTTATCCTATATTTCTTTGTATTTATCTTTCTCGTTTTTTCTCTGTACCGGTATGTCATCAAGTTTCCCCTTTCTCTTTATGTGTCGATGACCCCATATAGGTAAGTAATATATTGTAACATACCCATTCTATCCAACATGGACATAACAATAGGTGCACAAAATCTTTCAAGAATCGAAAAACAAGGGACCCACTACACAAGGTAAAAGCATCGGGACGGACATAAAAACATACAACATAAAACCTCTCGCGGATTAACTAACACACTATCACCGACGACTACATCTGCTTTAACAAACCCTGTCTTCAGTTGTTTCATGTTGCACTATTTTCTGATGCATTATTAAGTCTGCAGATTAGGTAATAAATATAAAAAAAACATATACTAAAGTACATAAAGTATATTATGTCGGGAACCCCAGAATCGGATTCAGTTGTCATGGATAACTTCTCCTGTTGACCGGTCATACCCGCTGCTAGTCCACAGTCATAGTTGAGCATGCAAGCATGCAGTCACATGCAAGAAACTTTACAAGACTTACAGTAGGAGTTATCATAAGAATCAATAATGTTGATAATAAATAAAATTTCAGATAAATATGGACATCTGATGGAGACTAGATGAAACGTAATTTCAGCCAAATACCAGTAATATACCTAACGAGCAGTTTGTGCCAGTATACCCAGGAGAACAGTCGCAGGTGTAACCATTTACTTCGTCAATACAAGAACCATTGTTGTGACATGGATTACTTTCACATTCATCTATTTCTTAAAGTAAAAAAAGGTAAAACATGAATTTGAATGACAGTGGTAACGTTGAGACGGACTTGACAATATATTTTGGTCTGATACAATCTTGATATTTGTGTCTTTTGAGAAAATAAAGATTTCTTTTACAGACCCGTTACACCTTGGACTCTGGAATATTTGAAAACTTTGGTTATATAAAAAAAGAAAAAAATATTATTGATACTGATATTCGTAAGTTTACATAGAACAGATGATATTTTATTCAGAAATCCAAGAGAATACGGTTATTTCATCAAGGACACTGCAAACAGTACATTTAAACGAAATTCAAACAACGTACCTGTGGAACAATTTGCATCAGAATATCCAGGTGAACAGGTACAGGTGTAACCGTTTACCTTGTCAATACAAGAACCATTGTTTCGACATGGATTACTTTCGCATTCATTTATTTCTTAAATTAAAAAAATATATATGACATAGTAATTCCGCTTTATAATGATGGCATTATGACAAACTGACATTATGTTTTGGTTAAATATATCTTTGTGACATCTTCCACATAAATAGAAGAATATTTGTTCCTTTATTATATGTCTGTGTTACAGTTACTCCATAACGAAGACGAATCTCTCTCATGAGTAATTCTAATCTGGAAAGTTTATCAATATATTTAATCTCTGTCTTTGCTATAGTTTCCCGACAAAGTAGACGAATATGTCTCTCGTTATAATTTGTTACAGTTACCCAAGAATACCCGTCTCTCTCTCTCTCTCTCTCTCTCTCTCTCTCTCTCTCTCTCTCTCTCTCTCTCTCTCTCTCTCTCTCTCTCTCTCTCTCTCTCTCTCTCTCTCTCTCTCTCTCTGTACAGTTACTGTCTCATATATATATATATATATATATATATATATATATATATATATATATATATATATATATATATATATATATCCTTTTTCCTGTACATTTACACCATAATTTAGACGAATGTCTCTCCCTCTCTCTTTGTCTCTCTTTTCTCTCTGTGTGTTACGTTGACCTCATATGATAGAAGAAAATCCATTAACATATCCGTCAATCCAACATGGATATAATACTAAGTACAGTAAACTTTTAAGTAGTCTAAGTACAAAGTACAACCTACAAAAGTTTGAAACATCGGAACTTCAACTTCAATAAATAGTAAGAGAGAGTCATACGCATTTTAGTTTCCTAGTCTGTATCAGGTGTTTATGACTGCTGTAAATCTATTAAAGAGATGTACCGCATACTAATTTTGCTAACATGGGCTTAATTTTCTACATATTAAAACATTGAATTATGATGAGAGGGAGACGATGTACCTCGGGCAATCACGACAACTAAAAAATAGTTAAAATAAAAGAAAATATTCGCCTCTCAGGATTAACACAATAAAACTTTTTGTTTTTGTTTTAAAAGAATATCATACAACGGCAACAATATGTGCAGAAGCGACAATATTTGCTGCAACAACCCTGTCATTCACAGGTGTTTCATTTGGCACCATTTTCGTAGGCAATATGATACGAGTGTGTCTTCTAAATGAATATCAATCAGTTGTGTGTGGTATTATACCAGTTCTGGCACAGGATGCACTCTATGACCCCAAATCTGCTAAAAATAGTCAAAACGGGGAATCCCCCTTTCTTACCCGCCGCCCGCTAGTCTATTGACAGTCGCGAGTTCCGATCGTTTCCGCGGTCTTTGACTTTCTAATAAATAAAAAACTTGTTTTATTATAAAAAAAAAAACATGTCTCTGGAAAAGATGTTCAAGAGCGTGGGTTTCACCGCGGAAGACGTGACGGTGTGTATGATGCCTCGGTCGAGTCAACGTTCCAATAGTTGTCCTCATCCTCCTCTCCCCGAGTCCATTTTCTGTTGGCGTCATCACAGAAAGATGGTGAATCGCGATTTCGAGCCTTTGAAATTGTGCGAGTCGTGCAAGTCCTGGATGTCCGACGCCTGTCTTCACACGACGTGTCCGACCTGCGACCATCGCAGACAGCGCGGGCATTATTATTACATGAAATATAAGAATCGGAAAATGATATAAAAAAAATTCTTTTCCTTATAAAAAAGGGAAAAGAAAAATGGCAACAGTAGCGATAAAAGACTTTGATGTTGAAAGAATTAAATTACAGTCACCGAGAAAAGCGAAAAAAGGCTTATACTTCAACATAATGTACGATTATCCGGATAAAGGATTACAACATCTCCGCTTGAAGACTCCCGAGTTATTGTCCTACGGAGTGAATGATAAATTCAAACCATCTTATACGATTTCTTTTAAATTGGACAACGTTCATTTATGGAGCGTGTTGACGTCGATCGAAAATTTCGTCGACGAAGAGATCGCCAAACAATCGCTAAATGTGATAAAGAGACGATCGCCCTTTAGGCACTTTTTATAGAGTTTTTCACATCATAAGGGGTAACGACATGATATATCCCAAACCGTGCTTTTAGATCAGGATGGTGAGATAGACACCGTCTTTAATCCAAAGTGCGAGGGATCCAGCGACCCCGAATATTATATCGGAAAGACGTTCACGGCTAACGCGATACTAGACATCGAGTGCGTTTTTGTGGGAACGCAGAATCAGTCCATATGCATGTATGCCGAATACGTCTACGTCAAAGAGATGGACGTTCGACAGCCTAAAAGAACGAAGGAGGACTATTCCATTATAGAGTTTTCCGACGACGAAGATTGATAAACACTACAATCTTTATATTTTTTTAATAAATATAAAGATTATATTATTAACTTGTAATCCGTCGGTTGTTTCGTCCGCAAGATCAGTTTGGAGTATTCGCGTTGCGACAATTCGTGTTCGAGTCGTTTTTTTCTTCTTTGTCGCGAACGACGTGGTTCTCGGACATACATTCTTTGAAACTGTACTCGTCCTTGGTGAAGAAGAGCGCGACCCATTTGATTTGCGATCTAAAGTCTTTGGATGCGCTGTTATAACGTTGCGTTAAGATCCACACGGATTGTTTGGCGTGTCTCCCCGAAAAGGCCAGCATGGACAGGGCGTCTGCTTTTTTCTTGAGTTCTCTCGTGGCCGAACAATCGTCGATGATGTAGAGCGTGGACGTTCCTTTGTAGAGTTTGTAAAAGTGTCGCAGTAGTTCCTGTAAGAACTCTTCTCCGTCTTCGGAGACGGGATTGACGATGACGACGCGGTCGTCTTTCGGACGTTTGATGTCGTCGCCGATCCACGGCCTGGATTTGTACGCTATGTTGAAGTCGATGGAGGGGCACAGGATGACGATGTGTTCGAAGACGTCTTTGTATTCCGTTTCCAATAGATCGAGGACGAATTCCGTTTTCCCACATCCCGAGGCACCCACGATCATGGCAGAGTGAGGTGTTTTGATAAACATTTTTTTAATAATCTTCTAAAAAATTTTTTTCTTAAGAGATAGTCTCCACGAACCGACCGTCTTGCATGTTGATCTGCGCGTCTTTGACGACGAAGACGTAGACGTCCACGGGATCCAAACTAACTTCGGGATTTCTCTCGAGTCGGACGTCGACGCCCTGGCTGATGTTTTGTAATTTACGTCCCGTGCCGTGCAGAGAGTTTTCGGGAGTCGCTCTCAGATCGAGCCACAGTCCGAAGTGGTCTTTGAGAAATTTCCCCGGCGTCATCTCGCTCAGGTGGAGTTCCTTGGCCATCGATTCCGTGACGGGATCGCGATTTAGGGCCGCTCCGAAAAATTTTCGGATTTCGTCGAATTGATGTCGGCTCTGCATGCCCTTCCTGAACAGTTGACAAGATCTTCCTTCGACGGTCGTTTGTACGTTGGTGATTCTCGGTTGATAGAATTTTTCGGGATCCTTGACGGCGACGTCTTTAAACAGAAACAAGACTCCCGCCAACGACTGTGCCGGCGTGTTGATCTGAAAGTTGAGGATGGAATCTGATTTCTTCATCATCGTCTTTCGATAGAGTAATATTTGATTGAAATAGTATACGTGAGTCCGGCGTATCTCTGTCGAATGCTGCGAGCCAGATGCGCGTCGTTGACCAGCTCGTATTCGAGAGTGATGTTGCTCACTTCGTACCTCCCCGTCTTGTCGGCGTCGACGTCGTCCGTCCCGATGATTTCTCTCGCGTCGTTGAAGGTGAGCATGTATTCCAGATGGTCTCTCAACCCCGCTTGAAAGAAGGGTTCGCTCGTTTCCAAGATTTCGAAATCGAGCGGAATGCAAAAGTTGTTGCCGTACGTCGCGGCGAGTTCGTAGTATTCGTTGCTGTCGAGAGGCATGTGATGGGTGATGGGTTTCGATCTCTTCTTGTTGAGATCGTCGGTCTGTATGCCCTGATGGATCAAGTTGCGTCGTTCCAGCTTCCAGCTTCCAGAGATCGTTAGGACGAATAATTTATCGGCCTCGTCGATCGTCTGGACGGGTCGTCCTGAGATCTTCACTTCGATCTTCTTGACGATGTTTCGTCCCAAGTTGTTGTAGACGTACGCTTTGGACGTATCGCCGCCTTCCAAGTCGAAGCACAGTTTCGCGGTGCGCGGAACGATGACGTCGTTCTCGCTCAGGTTGGGAAATCGTACCGTTAACGTGCGGTTTTCTTCGATGCTCGACGGCGTGTGGGAGAAGCTTTCCGTCTCCCGTATACCCTTGATTCCGAAAGGCGTGCGCAACGTCCTGTCGGGATCGAGAATGTGTCCGTAATTGTAACTCATGATTTTTTTATATTACGCAATAAAAAAAATTTAAATCGGTTTAAAAAACACAATGGATGATGATGCGGTTACATTCGATAATCCGACGGACGACGACTACGAAATGCAAGAGTCCCCCTCGAATCCGGCCGATGACTCTGGAAGACCTGCGGAGACGTCGTTCGTCGATAATAGTGTACAACCCGACGTTAATAAATTACCAGAACCTCCCATCGACCCTCAAGAAGGTCAAAGAGAACGTTTAAGAACTATGGAACGTTTAGACAAATTGGCAGAATATTGGAATAAAAGAAATGAGGAAAAAAAATAGACGTTCCAAGCCTTTTTAGAAAAAAATTAGAATTTAGCACCGATGAAAAAAATAATTTATATGTATGGAGTGAGAAGAAGAACAAATGGGTTTTATTAAACCATAAAAACGACCCTAATCGATTTCGAAGTGCATCTGGGATAAGAGGTGAGGGGGGTATACAATTAGTTAAAGATCTGGGTCTATACGAACAACTTCCCGAAATAAAAAAGGCAAGTAATGTAATACGTGATGTAGAAAATATAGAAATGGAGGTTTTTAACGAAACGAGTGTTAAACGAGTAGACGACGGGATTGAGAGATTATCTGAAAGTATAGAAGACTTAAACCATGAATTGCCTATGAGAGAACTGTTGGGTCTGGACAAGAGTCTGCGAACGATTAGCGGGACGTTACGCGTCCAGGAAAGCAAGAGAGTCGAGTTGGAACGCACGTTGTCGCAGTGGCAAGAAGAGTTGGATAAGACTAGATTACCCGGCGATCGGGAACGCATCGAGCGGGAGATCGAGAAGGCAAATAATCAATTGGATACCACGAAAGAGAGCATAAACATTTTAAAGGGACGATTGAAATCGCAACTCACTACCATCAGAGAATCGATCGCGAGGTTACTGGACGACAACGTCCCGTTGCGAGAACGGATCCCCAACCTGTTTAAAAACAGGGGATCACCATCTTCAGCGTATTGACGGCGATCGGCATGACGATAGGATTCTTGGTCGAATTGCTCCTTCCGGGAGGACCGACGACTGTAAAACCTTCTCCACCACCTCCCGACAAAGACGGAGGAGGACTGGGAGATTGGGTCAAGAGACAACTGGACGCGGTCGGGAAGTTGCTCGCGAGACTGGCCGTTAAGTTCGGCGAGGCTTTGCCGGGGATTTTGGGAGCCGTCGTGTCCTGGCTCCTGTCGACGCTCAGCAAGACGGCCGTGTGGTTGGGAGAACATCTCTGGGTGCTGGGTATGGTCGTCGTCGGTTGGTTGTTAACCAAACTCGACGAAGGCCAGAAACGAAAACATCGCTAGAATCCAGACGGCCTTCTTCTGATCTTCGTGATCGTCCGGAGTCGTTTCTTTTCGCTGTTTGGTGGGAACGACGACGGGTTTGGTGGGAACGACGACTGGTTCGGCGGTCGTCGTCTTCTTCGCGTTCAGACGGGTGTTAGTTCCGGGAGTCGCCGTGTCGGGAGCGATCAGAATCTCGTTGTATCCCGCGACGTTCCTGCCGACGTTTCATGTCGCTGGGCATCATGTACAGTCCCGGGTGAACGACGTAATCCAGTTTGGAATTGGCGTATCTCAGACAGTCTTCGTACCGCGCGAGGTCGGCGGGCAAGTCGACCGGTCGGGCGACGGCGTCCTCGACGTTGGCCAGGAACTGTTTCTGCGCGTCTAACGACGCGACGCCGTCTCCCACGACGGACGTCCTCGTTTCGCCCTGCGTTCCCAAGATCGCCCAGACGAAGACGCGAACGGACGCGTCTAGTCTCGCCTTCCCCGGCCGCGTGAACCCCTTCGACTCGTCCGCGACGAACGTGGACCACTTGTCGGCGTATCTCCCCCAATAGACGCCGTCGGCGATCTTCCAGTCCGCGTCGACGGAGACGTCGAATTCGCGGCAGAGTCGTCTATAAGCCGTCAAGTCGACGTTGTTGTTCACGTGATCGAAATTGACGTCGCTGGGTAACGGAGCGGCGATCTCCTGCAACACTCTCCTGATCTGATAGTAGACGTGGAACCGAAAAAACGACCTCGCCAGCGGATCGCTTCCTCCCGCGTCCAACGTCACGCCGCATCCGGTCGTGGCGCACCAGACGGCGAAATTCAACTGGTTCTGCCAGAAGCCTCGGATGGGATGTCGATGCCATCGCTTCCACGTCGTCTCGAATTCGGGCGACACTCTCGCCAACTTTTCCGGCGTGTCGTATTGGAAGTGGACGAGATCGAGCGCGGCTTTGATTTGCGGAGCCATGTCCTTCAGGGGATTCGGATTCGCGTAGGTCTCGACGTCGAAGTTGTTTTCGAACGACGCGCGAAACTTGTCTTTTTCGTTGACGTAGACGTCGAACTAATGGAGATCGAGATTCTTCTTGTACTCGTAGACCTTCATTTTATATAAAATAACTTTTTATATAAAAACAAAACAATGTTCTATCTAGTGTCAGACATCGGTCGACCGGTGAAATTATCGCGGTACGTCGACAACGCGAACGGCGAGTGGGGCGTGGCGATAAGATCCGTCCGTTTCTACAACGGGCTGTACAATATAGAGAAGGACGTGGAGATCGTGTACCAGAAGAGAGGAGACCCGCGACCCAAAGTCCAAGTCGTGCATCCCGGGTCGTACACCTACACCGACCTGCGACGGATTCTCGCGAAATACTTCGACAAGGTGTTCCTGGACAAGACCACGATGAGACTGAGACTCGACGGGTCGAGCGACTTTCGGGTCCAGCTTCCGTCGGAACTCGGTCGGATTTTAGGCATCGCCGCGGGCGTGAGTCTCGGCGGGACCATCTACGCGAGCCGCAGCATCAACCTGCAACCGGTGGAACTTCTGAACGTCCATCTGGACGAGTTGGAAGAGGGGATCCGAGACGGCGCGCGGACCAAGGACATCCTCCTGTCCATGCCTTGTCCCGTCGTTAAATTTTCCGAATTGTTCGAGAGAAACGTCGCCCGTCCCGTCTATTGTCCGTTGAAACGCGATCGCATCTCGGAAGTGACTCTACGTCTCAAGGACGAGCACGGCTCGGAGGTCGATAATCACGGGCACGCCGTTCACGTCCTATTGGAATTTAAAAAATTTTAAAATAATAAAAAGATGTCTAGATCGGGATTCTATTGGGAAGACGTGGAGAGGGAAGAACTGGCCAAGGAACTCTTGGAAAACATTCGAGAAGACGTCACCCAATTGGCTAAGACTCGACGTACCATGACCTCCTTCCAATTCGAAGTGAACAAGAACGGAAAACTCCGACTGGCGTTAGGCGTCAAGATGTTGTTCGACGGGTACGTCATCCGTCTGGGTCTATTGGGAGAGCTGGACGCGACGCTCCTCCTGAACGACGTGGCGAAAATGTCCTTCCACACCAAGACGGGCGAGATCGTCTCGCTGAATCAGCCGTTACGGGTGACGTCGGGCGACGTCCTCCACTTTAACGTGAACAAGACGAAAACCGGCGGCGGCACGTTGACCGGCGTCGTCGTTCTCGACGTATAAAAAAAATATTTTTCATTCTTAAAAAAATATGAGTGACAAAGAAACGACGCTGTACCCGACTCTCGCCCCCGATCCGCAAGAGTATCGTCTTCGACGGATCGGGGAGATCGAGCCTCGAAATAGCGTCCACAAGAAATATAAACGCGTGGTCGACGCGGTGGACGGCGTCGACGCCGCGATGATTGCGAGTGGCGCCGTCGCCGGCGGCGTGGGATTGGCCGTGCCCGTGTTCGGCCTGCCGCTACAAATCGCGGCTCTCACGATCGCGGGAGTGGGACTACTGATCAAAGGCGTCCGCCGATTTTTGTTAAAGAAATCGGAAAAGCACTTGAAGATCGTCAAACTCGCGGAAAGCAAATTGAATTCCATCTCCGACAGGATAAGTCGCGCCCTGGAAGACGGTAAGATCACGGAAGAAGAATTCGCCGTCATCTCGCACGAATTGTCCAAGTATCGCGACACGAAAGAACAACTGTACAAGAAATATAAAAACGATAACGACGAGTCTAAAAAAACATCGGCGCAGGAAACGGAAGACCTGACCAAGAAACTCGTCGATTTCCTAAACTCCAAATCTCGTTAAGTTTAAATATTATAAAACAATGAAACGATTCACCGAAATGTTGGTCTTGGCACTGCTCGCCTTTCTCGCGATGTGGGCGATATTCTTATTGTTCACGATTCTACGTCTCTTGCGATTGGAACGATGTCGTCGAATGGAAATATGGCTTAGACGATTATTGCAAACTATATAAAAAAAAAAAATTTATTTTAAAAAAAAAAATGAACGTAGAAGATATATTATCAGTCGCGCCGCCGTCGTCGTCGGGTAGAGAGAGACTAGACGGCATCGTGAGTTCCGGCCGATCGCGGCATTTCTTGGGAAAAGACTTGACGTCCGCCGATCTGGACAAGATGGATGATAAGGAAGTGGATCACTTGATTCGTCTACGAAACGCGCGATTGGGCATGCGCATGAGTAAATCGATCGCCAATTCGGTCATCACCCTGTACGCCCTGAGTCTAAAGTAATTCTTCGACGTGCACGACGAACCCCGATTGATCCAAGAATTAAACGACGATCCCTTTCTGGACGCGGCCATCGGCGAAGCGTGTTGCAATCTCTATCACCATTTCGGAGCTTTCTTGGCTCCCCTGAGCGTGGCGGCGACGTCCAGTCGTCACATAAAGGGATTTAAAAAAATAGTATAGAAAAAGAGAATGAATCCGGAAGATGTGTTGATCAAGAAAAAGAACCCCCGGCGTCAGGAAGCGGGAAAGAAGAACGCAAAACGCAGATGGAATAGTAAGGATGATGGTAACGATAGTAATGGTAATGGTAACGATGGTAAAGGTAATGGTAACGGTAATAATAACGATGGTAATACCAATGGTTCGGATAAACAGGAAAATAGCCGGAATAGTTGGAAATGGCTGGCGGGTGGCATGGCAGTCGTCGGTTTTCTGATCGTCGTCAAAAAATTTCAAGTCAAGACTCAGACACCACCACCGCCACCCTCATCACCTAATAAAACCCCTACAAAATCCGACGCCCATTTCATGTATTAAATAATTTTTTTTTCGTTATATAAAAATGTATAACGAAAACTTACAAGTATTTTTAGACACGTCGTTGTTGATGGCCGTGGGAATCCTCACCACGGGATTATTCGTGAAGGTATTCGCAAACGTCTTAGAAGTCCAACACTATCATTGTTGTACGACGACGACGACTACGACAACGACGACCGAAGAAGAAGAGGAAGAGGACTCCGATAAATAAATAATTTTTTTCTATAAAAAATGAGTAACAAAACTTGGACAGTCGAAATCAACGGTCCAAAAGAGGACGACGTTCCCATCGTAGTCGAGATCGGCGGGTGGGACGACACCGACGGCATGGCAGCGGTGTCGGGCGCCGTCAGGGACGTGTTCAAACAAGGGTTTACATATAAAGATTTTATCGACGGCGACAAAGATTTAGTCAACGCCGTCGTGAAAGGTCCGACGGAAGACTTGAAAGCCGCGACCGTCGAAATCAAAGGATCAAAGGACGACGTCGTCGTCGTCGAGATCAATGGAACCGGTCACGTCAACGACATGTTGGCGGTGTCTCACGCCATCGCCGACATGTTCAAAAATCTTCTCGATATAGCCCGCGAGCCACGGCTTCTCGTCGAACCGTAGGACGCGGTGCACTCGCGTCAACTTTCGTCCAAGCTCCAGGTAGATTTTAAGCGTCTCGTAGTGCACGACGTACTCCTTCTTGTCGCGGAGAGTGGGAACCAGTTTCTTGGGTCCCGCGTCGCGCATCTCGTACTCTGCCATCAGTCCCTTCTGATAGTCGGACAGATCGTCGACCGATACTTGTATCGTCTCCGGAGCCAGCGGATAGTTGTGCGCGTCGTGCAATTCAGTCGGATACTCCAGGTCGACTTCCAGGATGTACCCCTTTCCGTCGGGCGGACTGCACGGATCGACTTTCGCGGGATCGACCCATTCGAAGTTGCTGTAAGGTAGGGGATGAGACATGGCTTCGCTGTAAAGCGCGTTGGCGTCCAGATACATGATGTACTTGGACGGTAGCGAGGGGTCGTGGTCTTTCAAGTACTTATTGTTCGCTTTGGAATGACGTTGCGGGACGTAGGTGATCCCGCCTCGGATCCCCTTTTCCACGAACAGGTGCATGTCGTAATCCGTCAACAGCTCCAACTCGATCTTTGAAGTCAGCAACGCCGCGTCCCAGGCCAACCCGGGCGCCGTGTAATAGTGAGCCGGATCCAACGCGTAATTCTCTAGGGAGATGTTGCGGAACTCTTCGAACACGTCTGCCAATAGCACCACGTCCGTCTTCAGGTAGAGATCGTGGTAATCGCCCATGGTCTCGCATCCGCGTCTGTTCCAGACGGTCCGAGCGTGCTCGTAGTCTTCCGGCGAAACGTTAGAATCCGACAGCGTGCTATAGAAGGCTTCTCTGGGCGGCAGGGACGTCTCCTCGAACCTGGCGTACAAGTCCATGTACTCGTAGGGATAGACTCCCTTTCTCGTCAGGAGTGAGACGTCCTCCTCTCCGAACACGGATTTCGTGATGGGATGGTCCTTTAGATTTTTAACCAGCGTCTCCAGACCGCACGACAGGAACTGGAAACTGTCGACGAATCGCAAGGAGCCGATGTTGAAGCTGATGAACTTCTCCTGATTCATCGGGATGCAGTTGACGCGCTTGTCTACCTTGATCTCGGCTAATATCAGATGCGAATCGTATCCTCGCAGGTTGTGAAAGACGACGGGGATGTGCTTTGCCCTTCTCAACAACCTGTTGCACTTGTTGTGCGCGGCGCCCCGGAACTCGCCGGAGACGTGGCAGTGATCTCTGACCTTGACAAAGTCGTATTCCCCAGAGTTGATCTCCTTCATGATGTCGACGATCTTGGTCTGTATGACGCCGAAACGTTCGGGCGAGTCGTTCAGTTCCTGGAGAAGTTTCTTTCTCCGAGTCCACAGAGCTATATACGCGCTTAAATTCCTCGAGAATTCGTCTCCGCAGACGTGACATAACTTAGCCTGCCTGAACCTCTTTTCGTCCTCGGCTGTCATGCGAAGCTTCTTTTTCTCGACGACTTTAATCTTCTCTTCTTCTCGTATCAGATTAGCCATGAAATGTTTCACGACGTCGCTGTCGCCGCGATAGAGGACGGGCTTTTCGATCTTCTCGACGCCATTCTTCGATCTCCAGACGACGACGTAACAGTAACCCGACGGAATGTGCTTCGACGTCTTCGTCGTCTTATCCCCAGCCTCTTCGTCCAGGGGTGAAACGATGCACTCGAAATCGGCGTAGATCGTGGCGTGGACGGGTTGTTTGTGAGCCTCGTTCTTAAACTCGAGGATATTTTTCCCCTCCTCAGGCATTTCGGGTTTCAAAGCAGGATTGTTGATGCCGCGACAATCGGCTACGTGCTTTTCGTAAACCTCCTTGCTGGACATGATCTTAAGACAACGAAGGCACGGATAGGATTTTTGCCCGTCTTTCGAGTGAGAGGAAAGCAGTCTGGAAGGGTTCTTAATCCAAGAATAGTGCCAGTTACCCTCTTTCTCTAGCAACAACAGATTGACTTCGCGATCGTTAAATCTTTCCGATATGTAATAAGGAAAGAACCCGTTCTTCTTCGTCCACCCGAGAACGTTGACGGCGAGTTCGTTGCGACGTTCGAAGGTGGGGATCTGCTTCAACGGCGTCGGATAATCGATGCATCGGAAGTCGTACAACTCGGTGAACGGTAAATAGTTTTGAGGTCTATATTGATTGTGTTTAACATTGGCGTGAAATAGACATGCTAATACGCTATACATTAAACACCTCTGATCCTCGTTTTTTATCCGCGATCTGCTTGGGTAACTTAAAATACGAGGCTCCCAGGGGCGGTTGGTATTTGGCGATATTCAAATATATCATTTGAGCGTCGTCGATGATCCACCCCGACCCCGCCTGAACGGTTTTATCGAGGGAATCCATCAACTCTTCGATCATGCTCTTAAACGCGTCTTCGATCTCGTCTTCTCTCATGATCGCGTGTTGTCGAGTCTTGTGGAGTTGCGTGATGACTTGCCAACCCTCTCCTCCCAGGATGTCTCGTTTGAATCGCTGTTCCAGTTGAATTTGGATCTTGACAGGGCCCTTTCTCAGTTCGTCGGTCATCTTAGAGATGAAGTCGTCTTTGAAATATTCCAACAACGCTCGGAGATTGACTCGATGGATATGCTGGCTAACGTCTTTTTTATAGCTGGTGTAGAAATGTTTGAAACTATCGCCCAAATCGAGCTCGCGACGTCGTATTCGTTTTCGATCGACTCGGGCGACGCCTTCCCCGAGTTCGTCGTTCAACGCCCGTCGTAAATTACGACGGACGTTTCGCTTTTCTTCGATTCGGGTAACGCCTTGGGGGAGATCCTCCCGTAGAATTTTTTTATATCGAGATCTAATTCTGTTACGTTGCATCTCGGTAGAGGCTTCCTCGAGTTCGTCGTTCAAAGCCCGTCGTAAATTACGTCTGACGTTTCGCTTTTCTTCGATTCGGGTAACGCCTTGGGGAAGATCCTCCTGTAGAATTTTTTTATATTGAGATCTAATTCTGTTACGTTGCATCCCGGAAGAAGCGTCCCCGAGTTCATCCTTCAACATCCGTCGTAACTTTTGTCTGACAACATCTCTCGTCTGCTCTTCCGTCGACGAGCTCGTCACGTAGTCCCAAACGGTTTCAGTGACTTTCTTATATCCCCATTTACCGGTATTGTATAAACGTTTTATACCTCTCAAGAAATTCATTGCTTTTTTGTATACATAGCATTTTCTTTAAGCGATGATCAAAATTACCCGAAATGACATGGACGTCCGCGGAAACGATCGGAACTCGCGACTGTCAATAGACTAGCGGGCGGCGGGTAAGAAAGGGGGATTCCCCGTTTTGACTATTTTTAGCAGATTTGGGGTCATAGAGTGCATCCTGTGCCAGAACTGGTATAATACCACACACAATCAGTCAATAAATATAAAAATAAACATATACCAAAACATTACTCTTCAAGGTATCATGGATACAATACAGAAATCGATGAGAATTGGACAAACACGGACTTCTGAAAATGCAGAGGTGGGATAAGTTCACATGACTGGTCATACCAACCTCTAGTGCAGAGTCAAATTTAAGCGAATACATAAGAAAAACTATAAAGGCTCTCCTGGAAATAATTAATGTTAATAATGAATTTAGTTACAGATGAATATCAGCATATCGTATCGTGGAGAGGCTAGATACAGTTTAGTTTCAGCAAATACCAACAACATACCCGAGGAACAGTTTGTGTCAGTGTAGCCTGGTGAACAGTCGCAGGTGTAACCATTTACCTCATCATTGCAAGAACCATTGTTGTGACATGGATTACTTTCACATTCATTTATTTCTGAAAATGAAAAGGCAAGGCATACATCTTAGTGACAGTGGTGATCTTAAGACGGATGTGACAATACATAATGTATACTTTTGTTTTATACAATGTATGTTGCTCCCGTCTCTCTTGAGAAAATGAAAATTTCTTTCACACTATGGACTTTGTGTGTAGTATTGAAAAACTAAAGTATAGTTATATTTTAGTTATATGTATTAATAGATATTTATAAAAGACAAAAAAAACACAATATCGATAACGTTTATATAGACCAAAGAAGTATATAGAAATGTGTGTTGGTCATTCGACAGATACAAAATAAAGTTTAGAGATCAAATAATGATCAGGATGGAGCTTTGTTAAACTGCTAGAATAAGTATTATTTTTTGTTTGTTTTAATACCTCTTGTGTCGCAGCTGTGTATAATAAAACCCAGAAAAACATAGTTATATAGTTTTCAATATACTTGAATTAAACGTTTATTGTTACATAAATCAAAAAATGTTGCTAAAATTTATAGGATCCTTAAAAGAGGTACAGACTCTATATAATGACCATTCCCCTCCTTTTCCAGATAGGTCTTCATGGGCTTTTTCGTATGTATTATGATACGACTATGTTCTCTAATCTAAATACAATTTAATCAACAAAAAATAATATAAATATGGTAGAATAGGAATAATTTATGTTGATATTGATTTAAATTTCAGTTGAATATTGCTATTTCATGGCGGCTATATTCAACATAATTCCAGCAATATTTCCAAAATATACCCGAGACACTGTTTGTGCCAGTGTACCCATGTGAACAAAAACAGGTGTAGCCATTTATCTCGTCCGTACAGGAGCCATTGTTATGACATGGGTTACTTTTGCATTCATTTATTTTTGAAATTAAAAAGACAAAATATGATATTCTTTTTGATGAATACATAAAGAGTGACACGAAATACTGATATCGATGGAATAGACTAGAAAGATCGATTAAGGCATTTGTGCTCAAAAGGCAGAAACAAAATTAACGTTATAGATCAAACCAAGATAAAGTTTTGTTAATCTACCAGGAAACACACTCATGTTGAATTGTTACCGCATCTGTGTACATTAAAACTTGTTATTCAAAAGGGACAGAATGGAATATTTATTGTTACATTATAACGGCAAAATTGCTAAAGTCCTCAGAACTCATGAACATTGAATATAAAAAACTTAGATACCAAAGTAAAAATCTTTAGGATGTTCAGGATATAGAGATTTATCTGGTAAACAATCGACAAACATGGAATTTTTGCAATCAAGTGGTGGGATCAGTTGTCATAGTGGAGTAAGCGCCCCCTGTCGACCAGTCACACCCATCGTCAGTCCACAGTCAAATCAAAATGAAATATTTGAAAAACGAATCATCGTCACAATTGGTACATCAACACCATCCATTGAACAGGTCACTCAACATTTCAATTAGTGAAACAAAGTAATCGCAAACAAAACTATTACACGAACCGTAAAATTTGCGGTCAATCGCAGTTAACGACGGTCGTACAAAACATTAAATTACTATTGCTTTTGACGTCGTGGATGATATGAGTATGTCTAAAATGCGTGTACCTGGTAGACATTTAATTTCATAATGACATATTTTTATCAATATGCACTATGCTGTGACTTTGAGGTCTGCTTTAAATACATTTTAATCAAGAAATAAACCCTGTAAAAACCTACATATGATCCATTAAAGCTGATATTAAGTTCTGTATTGCAAGTGAATATCATTTTGTTATCAAGAAGGCTGGGAACAGTACATTTGAAACCAAATTCAAACAATTTACCTGTGGAACAGTTTTTATCAGTGTATCCAGGTGAACAGGCACATGTGTAACCATTTACTTTGTCAGTACAAGAACCATTGTTCTGACATGGATTAATTTCGCATTCATTTATTTCTGAAAGTGAAAAATATGATACTATGAGTTTGAATTACTGTTGTGACATTGCCACATATTGGCAAAATCTTTTGGTTTAATACTCAGCCATGTATGGCGTCCCATTCTTTTAGAAATGATGAATATTTACCTTCAGACGCCTTCCCCCTTGCATTTCTATAGGTTATTTGAAAACGTAATTTTAGTTATAAATTTGATAAATACCTAGATAAAATTGGTAATATCGATAGCGATGAAATCCACTGTATAAATATATATATTCGGATCATTTGAATGTTAAAACGATATAGAACTATATTGCTCACAATAATGTTTGTATTGCATTAAATGTATTGAGGTAAACAAGTCTATTCAGATACTGTACAATGGGTAAATATTGTTTGTTTTCTAAATTACACCCCTAACGCAGTAAACAAACGATCCTCAACACAATGATTTCAGGAAACACGAGTAATTTAAATTGGGAAGGTTATCAATGCAATTTAGATTTCTCTTTGTTACAGTTACCCAATTAAGTAGGGGAATATGACTCTCTCTCTCTATCTCTCAATTACACGATATAGCATATGATATGTGTAAGCCACTGTCTACACTATAAAGTTGGGGAATGTCTCTCTCTCTCTCTCTCTCTCTCTCTCTCTCTCTCTCTCTCTCTCTATATATATATATATATATATATATATATCTCTCTCTCTTCTTCTCCCCTCTCTCTCTCTATATATATATATATATATATATATATATATATACAATAACTTCATAAAGCAGCGGAGGACTATGTTTCGCCCTCTCTCTGTCTCTCTTCGTTTCCCTTTTCTCTCTCTATGTTACCGTGACCCCATAAAGTAAAGAAATACACTGTAACGCATCTGTCAATCCCACATAGATCTAACACTAAGTACAATAAATTCTGTGATGAGTCGAGGATCAAGGGTTCACCTACAAAACTTCGAAACATCGGAACTTCAACTCATGAATAGTAACAGTGAATAACACCAAATACAATAAAACTTTGATGAACTATGAGAGAAAAATAAAGGTGTACCAAGATTTGGACACTTTTGGATCCAATTTGCGTTCAGCAAATGTATGCCGATTTAAATGCAGATCATTCTGACTATCCTAACGATGTTTCGTTAAAATTTGTGTGTTTGTTTATGTCAAGAAGTCCAAATGTCTACCAATTACAAACGCGCGACTCACGACACCACACGAAACACTGTCACAGACGATTATATCTGCGGCAACAAACCCTGTCTTCTCTAGTTGTTTCAGGATGCACTGTTTTCCTATGCATTTTGATACGACTGTGTCTTCAGATCAGACAATACATATAAAAACCACATATACTTAAGTACAATGTATACAAAGTATATTAAGTCCTCGATACAAATCAGAAAGAATTGAACAAATGCTGACTTCTGGAACCCGAGAGATGTATTCAGTTTTCATGCATAACTACCCCTGTTGACCGGTCATAAACGCTGCTAGTCCACAGTCATAGTTAAGCGAATTTTACAGTCACATGTAAGAAAATTTACAAAACGTACAGTAGAAGTTATCATTAGAATCAATAATGTTGATAATAAATTCAATTTCTGATAAATTTGGACATTTGATGGAGGCTGGATAAAGTGTAAGTTCAGCAAAATACCAGTAATATACCTAAGGAACAGTTTGTGCCAGTATACCCAGGTGAACAGTAGCAGGTGTAACCATTTACTTCGTCAACACAAGAACCATTGTTGTGACATGGATTACTTTCACATTCATTTATTTCTGAAAGTAAAAGAAGTAAGACATGAATTTGAGTGACAGTGGTAACGTTGAGACGGATTTGACAATATTATATTGGTCTGATACAATGTATGATGTTCCCGTGTCTTTTGAGAAAATGAAGTTTTCTTTTTACAGGTGCGTTACGCCTTGGAATCTGGGGTATTTGGAAATATATATAAAAAGGAAAAATTATTGGTACTAATATTCGTAAGTTAACAAAGAATGGAAGGTATTAAATTAAGTAATCCAAGTGAATACGCTTATTTCATCACTGAGACTGCGAACAGTACATTTTAAACGAAATTCAACGAAAAACAACGTACCTGAGGAACAATTTGCATCAGTGTATCCAGGTAAACAGGTACATTTGTAACCATTTACTTTGTCAATACAAAATCCATTGTTCTGACATGGATCACTTGCGCATTCATTTATTTCTGAAAGTGAAAAGATATGACATAGTGACTCCGATTTACAGTGATGACATCAGGACAAACTGACATAATATTTTGATTAAATATTCGTTCATGCATGAGGTCCAATGTTCTTTAGACATAATGAACATTTACCTACAGAAGCGTTCGCTTTGGGGATTTATTTCGGGTATTTGAAAACGTAATTTATTGATGAATATCTAGAAGATAAAAAGGCAATACAAGATTGATAGAGATGATGGAATATACTGTATAAATATATAACTTCAGAACACTTGAA
>BROG01001888.1:0-23538 GCA_030159075.1 Atrina japonica | reverse complement strand
CGTCCTTGTATTTAGAATACAGTTGGTCTTTCATCTCGCGATACTTGGTCAGCTCGTGGGACACGGCAGTAAATTCTTCGTCAGTGATCTTTCCGTCCTCGAGCGCGTGACTCAACCGATCCGAGATCAAGTTGAGTTTACTCTCCGAGTTTGACGATCTGCAGGTGTTTCTCCGATTTTTTCAACAGCAGTCGTCGGATCCCTTTCATGGCCAATCCCACCGATCCCACGGTCACGTCCACGATCTGAAGAGGTAAGCCTGCGATGGGAACGAGAAATCCGAGTCCCCCGACGACGACGCTTCGGCGGTGTTGATGAGTTGTTTATACTTTTCGTGGACGCTCTTCTGCGTCTCGATCTTTCGGCGAAACGTCTGTTCGATCTCGCCGATGCGTTTCAGACGATAGTGTTGAGGATCGGGCTCCAACGTCGGATACAATGCATTTTCTTTACTCATCCTTCCTTTTTTTTAAAGGGGGAATTTTTTTATACGTCGAGAACGACGACGCCGTTGACGGACCCCGATTTCGATCCTTTGTTCACGTTAAAGTTGAGGACGTCGCCCGATGTCACTCGCAACAGAGGATTCAACGTGACTATCCCGCCAGTCTTCGTCTGGAAGGTCTTGTGTTCCACGTCGTTCAGGATGAGCGTCACGTCCAGTTCCCCCAAGAGTCCCAGACGAAAGACATGACCGTCGAACAACATCTTGATGCCCAGCGCCGGCCGCAGTCTTCCGTTCTTGTTCACCTCGAATTGGAAGGTGTTCATGATGCGACGATTTTTGGTCAATTGGGTGACGTCTACTTTGATGTCTTTTAATAGTTCTTCGGCCAGATATTGCCTTTTCAACTCTTCGAACATAAATCCCATCATCGCCATTTTTTTAAAAATTAAAATTTTTTAAACTGCAATAACAACTGAATGGGTTCTCCGTGATTGTCTACGACATCGCCGTTTTCGTCGCGCAATTCTATGGTGATGTCGGTGATCTCGTCTTTCGTTACCTTGTAAAATTCCGGATTCTCGAAATTTTCCTGAATTAAGTCTCTGAAAGCAATATCATGATAAGTCATGCTTTTTAGAATCGATGTTTGTTTTCCGTTTACACCAGTTCCGTCGATCAAGTCGCAGTGAAAATTTATCATATTACATGGTCTTATATCGATTGGCCGGTCGCTCGTATAGGATTCCCCACTGTTGAATGTGCCTTGATTTGAAAAGCCTAATATATTACGGAATTTTATATCCAGTGTTAATATTTGGTTTTTCCAAAGTTCGATGGTGACATGTCCGGTATGTCTGTTGATGTCAAACTTCTTTATATATTTTTAAAATAATCGTGAATATCGCGAGAAGTATAATGTCCAGGCCACAAACCGGTAGGAGTAAGCAAATGAAATCCACTAAACTCTTTAATGTTATACATTCCGTTGTACATATCTATAGATTTTACACCCACGTGCCAATCTCCCTTGACATTATCTATGTATTTATCGAATATCACGGGTTTGCCGATTTCCGTTATTAATTGGTACGTATTCTTATGTAGTCTATTTAACAACAGATTGCGCACGTCTTCTAATACGTCTTCGGTCAGATATTTTCTATCCAATTCTTCGTGTAAAAATCCCATCATCGCCATTTTTTAATTAAAACTTTTTAAACTGCAATAACAACTGAATGGGATCTCCGCAATTGTCTACGACATTACCGTTTTCGTCGCGCAAGTCTATGGTGATGTCGGTGATCTCGTCTTTCGTCATCTTGTAAAATTCTGGATTCTCGAATTTTTTCTTCATTAATTCTCTGAAAGTGATACTGGGAGGAGCCATGCTTTTTAGAATCGATGTTTGTTTTCCGTTTAGAAAAAGCCCGTCGATCGAGTCGCAATGAAAATTTAACATTTTACACGGTCTCATATTGAATTGTCGCTCGCCATAAATATTCCAGCCAGAATCGAATACGTTTTGAGTTGGAAATCCCATCATCTCGCTTTGTTCTTTATAAAAACCTCAGATACCAAAGTGTAAATCAATAGAATGTCCAGGACATAGATACAAATCCGATAAAAAATGGACAAACACGGACCTCTGGAAACCAAGAGGTGGGATCAGGTGCCATGGAGGAGTAAGCATCCCCTGTCGACCGGTCACACCCGCCGTGAGTCCACAGTCAAGTCCAGTGAAACACGTGAGGAGTGTATCCTCGTCACAATTGGTACAGACGTCTCAACAACCGCCAACGAAAAGGCAACTCAACATTTCACTTAGTGAAACAGAGTAGTCGCAAACAAGACTATTATACCGACCGTAAAACTTGCGGAACGTTGACATTAAACGCGGTTTTCGATATCCCTGTGTCAATAATTTGTCAGTGAGTAGTTTACCTCTGTATATGAAATCTTCATATGTTGTGCACGCCCTGGCATATCGGATCATTTGTGAAATATAAACTCCATATGCAGGTGACTGAGGTATATTACTACTTAAATATGGAAAATTGACGATGGGAAAGCCAAAATCGTCGCGTTTATCGTATAGCGTCGTAGCTAATTTCCCGTCTGTGTTTATGTTAAGTAAAATGTCTAAGTATGAAGCGTGTGTGCTTGATTCTGTTGTATCTTTAATTTCTAGTTCGCTGGGATATATCGCATTGACATATGTATGAAAGTTGTCATTATTAATTGACAAAACGTCATCGATATATCTAAATGTCAAATTAAAAGACACCGCTAGCTTTTTCTTCTTTTGATTCAGCAGTTTCTGAATGAAGTCTGCTTCGTATGAATAAAGGAACAGGTCGGCCAATAAAGGAGCACAATTGGTTCCCATGGGAATGCCGACAGTTTGTTGAAAGACCACGTCTCCGAACATTACAAATATATTGTCTATTAGAAATTCCAGCATGTTTTTTATATCAACTTCAGTATATTTATGTGTAGAATCAGAGTGGTGTTTGACAAAATAAGTATCCTGATAGCCAATCACTAAATATTTAAATTTTCGGGTACCACCTTTAGTGAAAAAGCAGTTGTCTACGATGCTGAAAAGTCTTTCTTTTAATTTTTCATGAGGAATAGTAGTGTATCCATTTCTATTTTTGTTTCACCTGTGTTGAGAACGACAAAGCCGGTATTTTTGTTATATAAAACCCTATAACAACCGTGCTATACGCTTGAAAAATTTTGTTAAAAGAAGTGTTAATCTCTTGAAATGTATAATTTCCGGCATTTAAATAGACGGTATCGAGAATTTTATTATCTCTCGATATTTGGATTTTGTAATCTTTTTTAATATTATACAACCCGTTGTACATACCTATAGATTTTACACCCACGTACCAATCTCCGTTAGCGTTATCTATGTATTTATCCAATTTCATGGGTTTACCGATTTCCGTTATTATTTGGTACATATTCGTATCTCGTCTTTTTAGTAACAGACTGCGTAGGTCTTCTAATAGGTCTTCGGTCAGATATTGTCTCTCCAACTCTTCGTGTAAAAATCCCATCATCAACATTTTTCTCTAATTAAAACTTTTTAAACTGCAATAATAACTGAATGGGATCTCCGTGATTGTCTACGACATCGCCGTTTTCGTCGCGTAGTTCTACGGTGATCTCGGTGATCTTGTCTTTCTTTATCTTGTAAAATTCCGGATTCTCGAAATTTTCCTGAATTAAGCCTCTGAAGACGATGTAGGGAGGAGCTATGCTTTTTAGAATCGAAGTCCGTGCTCCGTTTACGAAAACCCCGTCGATCGATTTGCAGTGAAAATTTAACATCTTACACGCTCTCATGTCGAACGGTTGTCGCTCCTCGCATGTTTCTGAGCAAATGCGGTTTGATTTGGAAAGCCCAGCATCTCGCTTAATTCTTTCGAGATCGTAGTGATCGTGTCTTTTTAATGCCGACGGTAACGTGGCCGGTATTTTTGTCGATGGCAAACTTGTTGAAACTTTTGACCAGGGCAACGCGAATGTCACGAAACGTATAATTACCGGCATTGAAATACGAGGTTTCGAGAATTCGGTTATTTTTCGAGATCTCGATTTTCCAATCTTTTTTTGACGTTATACAGTCCGTTGCTTGCTTACGGTTTTTACGCCCACGTGCCAATCTCCGTCGGGATTATCTATGTTTTCCGCCAATTTCACGGGTTTGCCGTTTCCGTTATTATTTGGTACATGTTTTTTATATAAAAAATATTACTTTATATAAAACGATGAATATCCACGAAAACAAAAAGGATTTAAACTTATCGTCGTTCGATGTCTACGTTTCGAACGACGGCGATCATTTTAAAGCGTCATTCGAAGATATTTTCGACGAGAACGCTAACCCACCCCCGAGTACGACGACTACGGAACCGACGAGTACAAAGACATATTTAAAAAATGGTATCAGCCTTCGATGAATAATTTTTGGCAGAAGCAGTTAAATTTTGCGGTGTGGTGTGCCACCACGGGATGCGGTGTTTCCGCCATAAATTTCGAAGTTAGAAGAGACTTATCCAGGTCTTTGTTTAAGTTCACGCCTATTATCAAATCAGGATCCTTAGGAAAATGAAAGTGCCGTTGCCGAACGATCCCGCCTTCGATCACTTTAATAACAACGTGGATATCTCGGCCTATAAAAGACTTTGTCGCGAGTTTCACGTGTCGCCCGACACGGACTGGAAGATCATGGGCACCATCTTCGAGCCATACACCACGAAATGGTCGATGTTTATGCTCGACGATAAATTAGACGAGTACATGCTTCCGGGTCTTGCGAGATTAGACGCGTCCATCAGAGCCTTTGTGTGGGCCATTCTGGGAGCACAAGGACTGGCCGGATCGTCCATCGTTGGAGGTTTTGCCGTGAAGTCGCAGGCGACGCAAACACAGTTCGAGCGCAACGCCAAGGACGCTATTAATAAACCGGTGGATCTGTCTTACGACATCGCCAGATACGAAAAGTGTCTGAAATATGCAGACATCAAAGTTGATTTTGTCATCTATCCGGGATTGTACATGATGCCTTCGAACATGGTTCTCGACATGAGCGCTATTAACGTGTACAACAACGAAATTCTAAGAGAGTAAACCGGGATTACACAAGTCTCTAAACGTGGCGGTTATTTGGCAACCCCCGGTTGTTCGCGAACAATTGTCGGATATTAAACCTCAACCCCCGGTTCATGAACCGACCCACGAAGATCATAAAACGGCGATTTGGGTGGTTTCGTTATTTGCGTTTATTTTCTTCGAGTTTATTTATTAAATACCCGACGACGACTATACCCAGCACCCACAATTATTCGCCCAACCACACCGCGGTTGTGCCGAGCGTCGACAGGAGCCAGGACACGATGGCGCCCAAGATACCCGGCAGCGCCTCGCCGAACTTGCAGCCAGTCTCGCGAGCAGTTTTCCGACCGCGTCTAGCTGTTTCTTGAGCCATTTCTGCAGGTCTCCGTCTTTGTTGGGGACGGGTGGTGGTGGTGCCGTCGTCCCCAGAAGGAGTAGTTCGACCTCGACCAAGGCCGATCGCCGTCAGGATGCTGAAGATGGTGATGCCCTGTTCTCTGAACAGATCGGCAATCCGTTCTCGCAACGGGATATTCTTATCCAACAACCCCGTGATCGTTTCCTTGATGACGGTGAGTTGCGATTTTAATCGACCTTTGAGAATGTCGACGCTCTCGTTCACGCCGTCCAATTCGTTTTGCATTTTGGCGATTTCCCTCTCGATGCGTTCCCCGTCGACGGGATTATTTTCGAGGTCTTCCTTCCATTGCGACAGCATGCGTTCCAACTCTACTTTTTTAGCTTCTTGAACGCGCAAAGACCCGCGAATGGTTTTTAAACTCTTATCTAACCCCAACAGTTCTCTCATGGGCAATTCGTGGTTTAAATCTTCTATGTTTTCGGATAATCTCTCGATCCCATCGTCCACTCGCTTCACGTTCGTTTCTTCCATCTCGATGTCGTCAAAGACTTTCGTAATATTACGTCTAACCGCTAACGCCTTTTGTTTAGGATCTTTTACACCTAAAGCTTAGAGAAATCTGAGACCATGTGTTTTCAATGTCCCAATAGCCAGGAATTTATTTGGATTACGTTTGTCCGTTAATCTAATCCATTCATCACGCCACTTTGCATATAAAGTCCCGTCATCATTTTGTTTAAATTCTAAAGCGCTATCGGACGCGGCGAATGTTTGTTTCCATTTATCGACTGTTTTACCCAATTCTAGACGTTCTCGTTGATCTCTTCGTGGACTGAGGGGAGGATCAGGCGTGTCCCGAATAGTCTGACCAATATCACCAGAGTTATCCAAATCAAGTGATGCCGTATCATCATCCCCGTCGTTAAACGGGGTATCTTGATCGTCGTCGTCGTCGTACGTCGGATTATCGAACGTATGTATGTCATCCATTTTTTTTAAAAGGAGATAATTTTTTTATCACGTAATAAACAAAAAGATGATGAATTACGGACACATTCTCGATCCCGATAGGAAATTACGCACACCCTTCGGCGTGAAGGGCATACGCCAAATGGTCACCGTTTCCCACAATCCCTCGAGCATCGAAGAAAACCAGACGTTGACGGTCCGTTTTCCCAATTTGAGCGAGAACGACATCATCGTCCCCAGAACCACGAGACTATGCTTCGACATGGAAGTCGCCGTGGAGGGTGGCGATCTCTCTAAAGCTAGTGTATATAATAATCTGGGACGTAAAAAAATCGAGGTGAAGCTTTCGGGACACACCGTTCAAAGAATCGACGATGCCGATAAATTTTTAACCTATAACGATCTCTGGAAAATAGAAAGACGTAACATGATCTATCAGGGAATACAGAGCGCGATCTCAACCAATTAAGGGCAAAACCCATCAACTATGCAATACCTCGCGATAGTAACGAATACTACGAAATCGGCGCGGCGTTCAGGAATCGATTTTGCATTCCCTTGGATTTTGAAATCTTGGAAACGAGTGAACCCTTTTATCAAACGGGATTACAAGATCGATCAGAATACATGCTGACGTTTAACGATGCCAAATGCGTCGTCTCGACGGACCCCGGCGATGCCGATAAAACGACGAGTTATAAGGCGACCAACATCGTTTTGGAATTCGAAAAAATTAAAGACGCCAATCTCGCTTGCAGCATCAGACAGAGGTACGCGGCAAACCATCCTTATTACTTCAACCAAATATTGCGATATCGCAAAACGACGATGAGTAAATCGGACACCATCCTCAATTATCAAATCAACACCCCCGCACGCTCTCTCTCGGACATTTTGTTTCTCTTCAAAGATATTTCTAAAAACAATCCCGAAACGTTTTATAATCCGAGAATCACCAAAGTGGAAACCACCATCGAGGGGCAGCCGAACCAACTCTTCAGTGACGGCATAAAACCTCATCAACAGTTCGACGAAATTAAAAAGTTTTTCTCGGTGTCCCTGAATCGCGAAACCGTCACGGAAGCGATCGCCAAGGAAATCGCCCTGAGCGAAGTGACGCTGGGAAAATATTCCAAAGACCATTTCGGTCTCTGGTTAGATTTACGAACGACACCCGAAAACCATCTCCACGGCACGGATCGCAAGCTTCAAAACATCAGCGAAGGCGTTTCTGTCCGAATCGAGAAAATGCCAGAAACCGATATCGATCCCGTGGACGTCTACATCTTCGACGTCAAGGACGGACAGATCAACATGTCGAATGGCCGTTTCGTGAGCGTTATATCTTAAAAAAATATATATATAAAAATGTACATTCGACAACCTCACGCCGCCATGATCGTGGGCGCCACCGGTTGCGGGAAGACGGAGTTGGAAGACGAATACAAGGATTTCGTCGGGCACATCGTGATCCTGTGTCCCTCGATCGATTTCAACAAGGCGTACAAATCGAGAAAGTGGATAGGCAACGACGTCAAACACCCCAAAGACAATCCCGTGTCTAAAAAAAAGGAGGAGCTATTGCAGGACACGCTACGACACTTTTACGACAAACACAAGGGAACGTCCACGCTGTACATCATCGACGACTGTTCGGCCGTGAAGCAGATCAAGAAGAAGGCGGACGCCCTGTCCATGTTGGCGATTTCGGGGAGACACGCCGATCAGTCCGTGTGGATATTGACGCAGCGCTACAACAGCGCGTCCAAAGACTTTCACATGCAGATCAAGTGGGTCGCGCTCTTCTTCACCAAAGACAAATTCAGCTACAACGAATGTTTGGACAAGAACGACGTCATTCCCGACGAGGAGAGGAAACGTCTCAAGCACGAGCTGTCGCAGCGCAAGCACTCCAAACTGGTCTTGCGGACGGAACAACCGACGGATTACAAGTTTATAGAATAATTTATATTTTGTAATAAAATATAAATTAAATGTCGCCTTGGACACGAAGGTGCTAATACGCGAAGAGGACAAAACTAGAACCTGGTCGTTGGGACATTATACAACACGATAAAACTTTTTTGTTCGATAGATTATTAAATACATTTATAAAATTACATCGCCCCGGGGCATTATACAACGCGCAGGTAACCCAAAGTATAATAAACTTTGATAGATTATTGAACGCTGATGCACACGTTATAAAAATCCCATGTTATATAACGTGGTTAGGGACACACCTCGTAATATAATTCTATAGTAAACTATGCTAATTTTGTGGTCAAGGGGACACCTGTCCCAGAACCCCCATTTTACATCACACATTTCAATTTTCCATTTAGTGTGATGATGGTAACATGAAAGACAATAAGCAGTATAAATTTGAAACGTAACTGTCTGAACTGATATTTTTTTAAGATAAAGCATAAAACTGCATAGAAACATTAACTTCTCATGACCAAACATAGAAGATAAGATACAAGGAGTTTGCAAGTGGTATGTTTCATCAAAGTTCAAGAAAAAAATGCCTTTTGTAAAAGTAACCTAAGTTGGGACAGGTAACAAAATGGACATTTTGACCATTTAAGTTTTATATTTTTTAATTTTTATCATCCTGAAAATGACAAAACAATTTTTTTTTTACTTGTAAAAATTATTTTCCAACATACTAAATTGTTCTATTTAAGTTTATTTTAGAATAAACTGTTTTTAAATGGTAAGACATTTTTTGCCACCAATTTGCACACTTCTCGGAAAATCGCCCTTATATTTCCCGCCGTCTGCTAGAAAGAAGTACAAGGTCAACAAACTTTAACAACAGGTTAGAGCCGGCCTGGCTCAATCGGTAGCACGCTCGACTCTTGGTCGTGAGTTTGAGTCCAGTCGGCGGCAGGTTGGTTTCCTGTCCTTCGGACTGAGACAGTAAAAACCGAGATCCCGTGTCACAGTAGGTGTCGGCACGTTAAAGAACCCTCACTGCTCAATGGCCATAAGTGTCGGGCATAGGCTAAAATTTGAAGCTCTTCACCGGCATTGGTGACGTCTCCATATGAGTGAAAGATTCTTGAGTGGGACGTTAAACTACAATAAACAAACAAAACAAACAAACAACAGGTTACCTCTCTGTGACAAAAAGCCGAAACGATCTGGAAAGGGAAATAACAGGTTGCCGCGAAGTTAGGATTATAGGGAGTACCACTATACATGGCATATGATTAGAGTTATCACCCATTCCCTGAGCGAAGCACACAACAACTGAACAAGAACGTTGCCGTAATATTACGTCAAAATCGCGAATACTTTTGTCATGACGCTGTATCTTCACTCGCTTTCAAGGCTTTGCCTTAATTTATATTAACATAGATTTACACATACCCTTTCTTCTTTGTTCTATTGTGATTGTGGCATTCCGGGACACAACAGTAGCTTCCTCCTTCTGTTTTTTAAGGTTGGTGTTATTTGTCAACCACTACAGGTAGGTCATCTACCATAATGTGTTACGCCTACTTATTTCCGGTGACGCCTATAATGGAACTCTTCTGTTAAAACAGAGACTACACTACACCGACATCGATTACACCCGTAAAATCCGGAGTATTTATTGTGATAAATATCAATAAATATGCAAGCCGGACATTAAATCTTTTCCAAATCTCACAACTCTTATACAAACACTGTAAAAATGGGAAATCGCTGATGAAAATATGCAGAAATTATATACAATTCCCCGGATAAATACACAAGCGCAGAATAGAAATGATTAGGTCATGAATATGAATGAGAATGAATATGCATTAATCTGATAACGCTAGACATAACAAATATCAACCTTTGGGTGTAGGATATAAGAAATCATAATTATTTGTTTAATCATAAAAATGTACGTGTGTGTAAATACCCTAAAGATGGATAAAAAAATTCGAGAAAATAAGATTTACATCATATATTATTTTAAAGGAAATATGGCAATATCCAGGTCCATTAATCTATGCAGATTTAACAGGTCCTATATTAAAATGTCAACCACCAGATGTAGTTTTGGATTAGCCTATAGGCATACCTGTCAAGTCTACCGATTTCGGCGGTAGTCTACCGATTTTTCTATTCATCTACCGCTTGTCTACCGCCGAGAAAAAATCTACCGATTTTTCTAATTTTCAATTGATTTCCCTATATTTCTACCGCTTCTTGTCCATTTTTCCGGCGATCGGTAGACGTTTTTGTCAGGATTAAATGTTCTAAATCGTAATTTTCAGTCTATTAATTGGCGACAAAAAATAGCCTGAAATTTCTGACGCTCCATATCATTGACGTATTAAGACATCTATTCTAGGTTATGTAAGTCCCCTATATCTTCCAAATAGTCACGAAGAACAAGGACTAATAACCCTGTTTATTCATTAATGTCATTAGACCATGCAGAGGTGTCATTATCGGACGTGTGCCGACGGTAATTACACAATGACCTGTACTGTGGACCGGTACCTAATATACAGATTGATTACCTGTATATCTAATTCTAAAGACTAAACATCCACACCTATAATCACTATCCATATGTTCTGTCCTATATACAGTTATCAAAGATTAACATCAATTTCATGCAGCTTCTGTATCAATCCTCAATGAATCGAAGCGAGATCGTGATGTCTTCTATGACGTCCGCACTCCAATACTATACAGTGTTCTACATGTATCTTAAATTTGTGATGATTTCAATACAAAAACGATGTTTTATTTCATTTACATAATATTTTATACAAAGATAATAATATCTTCTTGTAACACATTGAATTAGATTTAATAAAATGTCAGTAATGACAGTAAACACATTTATATAACCTCAATAATCTTTTTTTCTTTTTAAAAGCAGATTTGATTTTTCTTTATCAAATCTCTTTTTTTTTAGTGAACTAATCAGTCATCATTTGTTGTTTTATCTTATCAATTAATAAAAAGGTACAATATGAAGATAAAAACCTTCAAATAAATATTTGGGTATGCAAATATTTTGGCAATAAATGTTCAAATCTCCAAAAAAAAAAAAAAAATAATAAATAAATTAATTAATCAAGCCTTTGACTTTAAAAAGTATCATACTTCCAAATATTAAGCAATCAAACTGAGATTATATTTCTTCCAGGTATGTCTAGTTATTTATTTTCTGCATTCCAAATCCAACTGTTATATCAGAATATTCAGAATTTAGTATATTTTAAAAATTTATTATAACAAATTTAAGAAATACTAAATTTTAAACATTCTAATATAACACAATGACCATAACATCATTTTGAGTCTCCCAAGCTGTGTGTACATGTATATATTACATGTATTAAAACTTCAAAATAAAGTCGAAATCTATTCCTTATAAATTTCAAAGTCGACTAGAAAATTAAAAGAAATGTGATATATATATATCATCAATATTATTGACAATAATTCCCTTTTAGATGCATAAAATGGCAGATATTGAAGTTTGAAATTACAATTTTTTCTTTGTTATATTTCCGAAGGGGGACACCCCCTCCGGTACCCTCCCCCTTTTACTTATTTTGACACAACTGGTACACACATATATATCAGAATGACAACGCATTCGTAAAAAGTTTGACCGTTGTACGCATTTTCTACCCCAGACAAATTTCCTAATGTTGACAGGTATGTATAGACCTCCACAGAAATTTATTTTTTGAAGCACTGAGGTTGATAAACTCTATTTATTATGAATATACAGTGAAGGCATGTCATCCCCACATGTAGTTCTACTTTATAGGCCCCTTTAGAATAACTATATATACATGTCAACCACCAGATGTAGTTTTCCAGTATAGTCCTCTATAGATAACCCGTCTTTAGGTGTCAACCACCAGGTGTAGTCCTATATCTACATGTCAACCATCAGGTGTAGTTTGACAGTGTAGGCCTCTATAGATTAACTATGTTTACATGTCAACCATCAGGTGTAGTTCTACAGTATAGGTCCCTCTAGACTACCTATATTTACATGTCAACCACCAGGTGTAGTTCTATATCTAGATGTCAATCATCAGGTGTAGTTTGACAGTGCAGGCCTCTATAGATTAACTATGTTTACATGTCAACCATCAGGTGTAGTCCTATATCTAGATGTCAACCATCAGGTGTAAGTGTAGGCCTCTGTAGATTACCTATATTTACATGTCAACCATCAGGTGTAGTTCTACAGTATAGGCCTCTCTAGATTACTTATCTTTAGATGTCAACCATTAGGTGTAGGTAATAGCAATAAGGGAGTTAACATATATTCTTCACTATATGCATGTCAACCACCAGGTGTAGTTCTGCTTCATAGACCCCTTATCAAAACCCATATCAAAATGTCAACCACCAGATGTGGTCCTATATCTAGTTGTCAAACACCAGGTATAGTATGACATTATTGGCCTTTTTAGAATACCTATATATAGATGTTAACCACCAGATGTAGATAATAGCAATAAAAGGAGATAACTCCAATATCTTATTCACTACATGAATGTCAACCACCAGGTGTAGTACTATACTACAGACCTCTTTAGAATACCTAAATCCAGGTGTCAACCTACAGGTGTAGTACTACACTATAGGCCTTTCTAGATTAAATATCTTCAGATATCAACAATTAGGTGTACTCCTATATCTAGATGTCAACCACCAGATGTAGGTAATGACAACATGGGAGATAACTCCTATAATATATCATTTTTGCATGTGGACCACCAGTATAGTACTACATTATAGACCTCTCTAGAATACCTATATGTAGATGTCAACCACCAGGTGTAGTCATATATCTAAGTGTCAACCACTAGGTGTAGTCCTACATTTTTAGGACAACTACCAGGTGTAGTTCTCCATTATAGGTCTCTCTATAATACCTGTATTTAGACATCAACCACCAGGTGTAGATCTTATCAATATTGTAGATAACTTCAATATATACTTTCTTATATGCATATCAACCATCAGGTGTAGTACTACATTTTAGGCCCCACTAGAATACCTATATCTAAATGCCAACCACTAAGTGTAGTCCTAGTTCTAGATGACAACCACCAGGCCTCTCTAGATTACCTATCTTCAGATATCAACCATTAGATGTAGTCCTATATCTAGATGTCAACCATCAGATGTAGTTCGACAATGTAGGCCTCTGTAGATTAACTATATTTACATGTCAACCATCAGGTGTAGTTCTACAATATAGGCCTCTCTAGATTACTTATCTTTAGATGTCAACCACCAGGTGTAGGTAATAGCAAAAAAGGAATTCCAATATATTCTTCACTAAATACATGTCAACCACCAGGTGTAGGTAATACCTATAAAGCAGATAACTCCAATATATTTTTCACTATATACATGTTAACCATAAGGTGTGGTACTACATTATAGTCCCCTCTAGAATACCTATATTGAGATGCCAACTAGAAATTATCTGGTGTTTGATAACTGAATACAGGACCACATCTCGTGGTTGACATCTAGATATAGGTATTGATGAGGGACAATGATGCAGAACTACATCTGGTGGTTGTCATCTTGATGTACAACTACGCCTAGTAGTTGATATTTAGACATAAATCTACACATCTAGATTAAGATATTCTAGAGAGGTCTATAATATAGTACTTCAATTAGTGAGTTATCTCCCTTATTGCTATTACCTACACCTGGTGGCTGGCATGTAGGTATAGGTATTCCAGAGAGGTCTATAATAAAGGTCTACAATGGTGGTTGACAAGCATATATTGAATAATATATTGGGGTTATCTCCCTTATTGCTATTGCCTACATCGGGTGGCTGACATCTAGTGCATGTAAATATAGGTAGTCTAGAGAGACCTATACTGTAGAACTACACCTGATGGTTGACAAGTAAATATAGGTGATCTAGATAGGCAAATATTGTAGAACTACATCTGATGGTTAACATCTAGATATAGAACTACACCTGGTGGTTGACATCTTAAGAAAGGTAATATGTAGAGGACTATACTGTAGAACTCTGCACCTGGTGGTTGATATGCATATAGAAAAGTATATAAGTCATCTCCTTTATTGCTATTATCTACACCTGGTGGTTGACATTTTGATATATGTATTATAGAAGGACATATAATTCAGAACTACATGGGGTAGTTGTCATCTAAATGTAGACTACACCTATTGGTTGACATTTAGAGACAGGACTACATCTGGTGGTTGACATCTAGATATAGGTATTCTAGAGAGACCTAAATTACTGTACTACACTTTGTGGTTGACATGTATATAGCAAAGAGTATATTGGAGTTATCTCCCTTATTGCTATTACCAACACCTGGTGGTTGACGTCTAGATATAGGTATTCTAGAGAGACCTACATTACTGTACTACACCTTGTGGTTGACATGTATATTGTGAAGTATATATTTGAGTTATATCTCTTTTAACTATAACCTACACCTGGTGGTTGACGTCTAGATATAGTTATTCTAGAGAGACCTAAATTACTGTACTACACCTTGTGGTTGACATGTATATAGCAAAGCGTATATTGGAGTTATCTCCCTTATTGCTATTACCAACACCTGGTGGTTGACATCTAGGTATAGGTATTCTAGAGAGACCTAAATTACTGTACTACACCTTGTGGTTGACATGTATATAGCAAAGAGTATATTAGAGTTATCTCCCTTATTGCTATTACCAACACCTGGTGGTTGACGTCTAGATATAGGTATTCTAGAGAGACCTACATTACTGTACTACACCTTGTGGTTGACATGTATATTGTGAAGTATATATTTGATATATATCTCTTTTAACTATAACCTACACCTGGTGGTTGGCATGTATATAGTGAAGAATGTATTTGAGTTATCACCCTTATTGCTATTACCTACACCTGGTTGTTGACATCTCAATATAGGTATTTTAGAGGGGACTACAATGTAATTATACACCTGATGGTTAGCATGTATAAAGTGAAGAATATATTGGAGATATCTGCTTTATTGGTATTACCTACACCTGGTGGTTGACATCTATATATAGGTATTCAAGAGAGACTTACATCACTGTACTACACCTGGTGGTTGACATGTATATAGCAAAGAGTATATTGGAGTTATCTCCCTTATTGCTATTACCTCCAGCTGGTGGTTGACGTCTAGATATAGGTCTTTTAGAGAGACCTACATTACTGAACAAAAATAACACCTGGTGGGTTGACATGTATATAGCAAGGATATATTGGAGTTATCTCACTTATTGCTTTTACCTCCAGCTGGTGGTTGACGTCTACATATAGGTCTTTTAGAGAGACCTACATTACTGTACTACACCTGGTGGTTGACATGTATATAGCAAAGAGTATATTGGAGTTATCTCCCTTGTTGCTATTACCTCCAGCTGGTGGTTGACGTCTAGATATAGGTCTTCTAGAGAGACCTACATTATGGTACTACACGTGGTGGTTGACATGTATATAGCAAAGAGTATATTGGAGTTATCTCCCTTAATGCTTTTACCTCCAGCTGGTGGTTGACGTCTAGATATAGGTATTCTAGAGAGACCTACATTACTGCGCTACACCTGGTGGTTGACATGTATATTGTGAAGTATATTTTTGAGTTCTATCTCTTTTAACTATAACCTCCAGCTGGTGGTTGATGTCTAGATATAGGTCTTCTAGAGAGACCTACATTACTGTACTACACCTGGTGGTTGACATGTATATTGTGAAGTATATATATGTGTTCTATCTCTTTTAACTATAGCCTCCACCTGGTGGTTGACGTCTATATATAGGTATTCAAGAGAGACCTACATTACTGTACTACACCTGGTGGTTGACATGTATATAGCAAAGAGTATATTGGAGTTATCTCCCTTATTGCTATTACCTCCAGCTGGTGGTTGACGTCTAGATATAGGTCTTTTAGAGAGACTTACATTACTGTACTACACCTGGTGGTTGACATGTATATAGCAAAGAGTATATTGGAGTTATCTCCCTTATTGCTTTTACCTCCAGCTGGTGGTTGACGTCTAGATATAGGTCTTCTATAGAGACCTACATTACTGTACTACACCTGGTGGTTGACATGTATATAGCAAAGAGTATATTGGAGTTATCTCCCTTATTGCTATTACCTCCAGCTGGTGGTTGATGTCTATATATAGGTCTTCTAGAGAGACCTGCATTACTGTAATACACCTGGTGGTTTACATATATATAGCAAAGAGTATATTGGAGTTATCTGCCTTATTGCTATTACCTCCAGCTGGTGGTTGACGTCTAGATATAGGTATTCTAGAGAGACCTACATTACTGCACTACACCTGGTGGTTGACATGTATATTGTGAAGTATATTTTTGAGTTCTATCTCTTTTAACTATAACCTCTAGCTGGTGATTGACGTCTAGATATAGGTCTTCTAGAGAGACCTACATTACTGTACTACATCTGGTGGTTGACATGTATATTGTGAAATATATATATGTGTTTCTATTCTCCTTTAACTATAGCCTCCACCTGGTGGTTGACGTTTATATATAGGTATTCAGGAGAAAGACCTACATTACTGTAACTACAACCTGGTGGTTGACATGTATATAGCAAAGAGTATATTGTGGAGTTATCTCCCTTATTGCTTTTACCTCCAGCTGGTGGTTGACGTCTAGATATAGGTCTTCTAGAGAGACCTACATTACTGTACTACACCTGGTGGTTGACATGTATATAGCAAAGAGTATATTGGAGTTATCTCCCTTGTTGCTATAACCTCCAGCTGGTGGTTGATGTCTAGATATATGTCTTCTAGAGAGACCTACATTACTGTACTACACCTGGTGGTTGACATGTATATAGCAAAGAGTATATTGGAGTTATCTCTCTTATTGCTATTACCTCCAGCTGGTGGTTGACGTCTATATATAGGTCTTCTAGAGAGACCTGCATTACTGTAATACACCTGGTGGTTTACATATATATAGCAAAGAGTATATTGGAGTTATCTGCCTTATTGCTATTACCTCCCGCTGGTAGGTTGACATCTAGATATAGGTATTCTAGAAGAGACCTACATTACTGCACTACACCTGGTGGTTGACATGTATAATTGTGAAGTATATTTTTGAGTTCTATCTCTTTTAACTATAACCTCCAGCTGGTGATTGACGTCTAGATATAGGTCTTCTAGAGAGACCTACATTACTGTACTACATCTGGTGGTTGACATGTATATTGTGAAATATATATATGTGTTCTATCTCCTTTAACTATAGCCTCCACCTGGTGGTTGACGTTTATATATAGGTATTCAGGAGAGACCTACATTACTGTACTACACCTGGTGGTTGACATGTATATAGCAAAGAGTATATTGGAGTTATCTCCCTTATTGCTATTACCTCCAGCTGGTGGTTGGCGTCTAGATATAGGTCTTTTAGAGAGACCTACATTACTGTACTACACCTGGTGGTTGACATGTATATAGCAAAGAGTATATTAGAGTTATCTCCCTTGTTGCTATTACCTCCAGCTGGTGGTTGACGTCTAGATATAGGTCTTCTAGAGAGACCTACATTATGGTACTACACGTGGTGGTTGACATGTATATAGCAAAGAGTATATTGGAGTTATCTCCCTTAATGCTTTTACCTCCAGCTGGTGGTTGACGTCTAGATATAGGTATTCTAGAGAGACCTACATTGCTGCGCTACACCTGGTGGTTGACATGTATATTGTGAAGTATATTTTTGAGTTCTATCTCTTTTAACTATAACCTCCAGCTGGTGGTTGACGTCTAGATATAGGTCTTCTAGAGAGACCTACATTACTGTACTACACCTGGTGGTTGACATGTATATTGTGAAGTATATATATGTGTTCTATCTCTTTTAACTATAGCCTCCCCCTGGTGGTTGACGTCTATATATAGGTATTCAAGAGAGACCTTCATTACTGTACTACACCTGGTGGTTGACATGTATATAGCAAAGAGTATATTGGAGTTATCTCCCTTATTGCTATTACCTCCAGCTGGTGGTTGACGTCTAGATATAGGTCTTTTAGAGAGACCTACATTACTGTACTACACCTGGTGGTTGACATGTATATAGCAAGGAGTATATTGGAGTTATCTCACTTATTGCTTTTACCTCCAGCTGGTGGTTGACGTCTACATATAGGTCTTTTAGAGAGACCTACATTACTGTACTACACCTGGTGGTTGACATGTATATAGCAAAGAGTATATTGGAGTTATCTCCCTTATTGCTTTTACCTCCAGCTGGTGGTTGATGTCTATATATAGGTCTTCTAGAGAGATCTACATTACTGTACTACACCTCGTGGTTGACATGTGTATAGCAAAGAGTATATTGGAGTTATCTCCCTTATTGCTTTTACCTCCAGCTGGTGGTTGACGTCTATATATAGGTCTTCTAGAGAGACCTGCATTACTGTAATACACCTGGTGGTTTACATATATATAGCAAAGAGTATATTGGCGTTATCTGCCTTATTGCTATAACCTCCAGCTGGTGGTTGACGTCTAGATATAGGTATTCTAGAGAGACCTACATTACTGCACTACACCTGGTGGTTGAACATGTATATTGTGAAGTATATTTTTGAGTTCTATCTCTGTTAACTATAACCTCCAGCTGGTGGTTGACGTCTAGATATAGGTGTTCTAGAGAGACCTACATTACTGTACTACATCTGGTGGTTGACATGTATATTGTGAAGTATATATATGTGTTCTATCTCCTTTAACTATAGCCTCCACCTGGTGGTTGACGTTTATATATAGGTATAAAATCTCGTAATTTAAAATAAGTACCTCATAATTTCGCAATTTAAAATAAGTACCTCATAATTTCGAGTTAATTGTATCTCAAGATTTCAAGATAATAAATAGAAATTTCGAGTCCTTATTATTTCTAAAATTCAAAATATTTAGATGTGTTACAAATATATAAAAGGGTGATAAATAACAAGCACCTGCAAAGTTATTTAATAGATTTGATTGGAAGAAATTAAACGTGTTTTGACTTTATAGAGCATATTTATTAAATTTTAGTACCTATATAGTTTTAAATTATTTTTACTTAGATCTAGTTCTATTCAAATTAAGTTGATAGTTGAATTTTAGCTTTTTAGTTAGTAATTTGTTGGTTTGTAATTTTCAATTTTTTATCAATTTATCAACCTACAATCGGCATTTCCGTCATTCTACTGTAATATTGTTAAAGTATTTTTATTCAGTACGGCAGACACATTTCCGGATAACCACGTCACCGTTGCTATCAAATTTGCTTCTGTATTTTATTCACTCTATTACACTGTCAATCATCTACCTCATGAATAAACATGACTCATTGTGGTGGTTAGCACATTCTGCTGGATGAGAATTAACATCAACGGGGAACCACACCACGCACGGAACCATGGGTAAAATGTCTTCCGAAGTTCAACCATCCACCAGTAAGCCTACAACGAAAATAGGCACAGGCATCGTAGAACTGAACCAATCAATACTACAATGTTTTGATAATTTGGAAAAGTTCGTATTTTATACTATGAAAATCGGTGAATCATGTAACGGGAAGGACAGCGTCTGTTTCACGGATGCAAAGTGCGATTTTGATTACATAACAGACCCCGGATGCCTAAATATGTTGGTTTCCCATTTAGCCATGTTTTTAGTAGAGGCTTTGAATTATTACAGTCACTCTGCAGCGGAGATAGAGTGCTCGCAGACTTGGAAGAGCATGAAAGAACTGCCATTGTTATATTGGATGATTTTTTGACAAACAAAGGTACGACCAGGGTTTCCTCTGGATTTTTTATTTATCGGCCAAATTTTTGGCCAAATCCAAAATTTATTGGCCAAATTTCAAATTTATCGGCCATATATATATATATATATATATATATATATATATATATATATATATATGTGTGTGTGTGTGTGTGTGTGTGTGTTAATTTCAATGGAAACTGAGGAGCGCACACGCAACCACAGTTTCAAATGCCAGCTTCATAAAGTGTGTGGGAAAAATTGCCGACCGAAGCCTGTGCTAAACTTTTCAATTTACGGTATATATTCGACTGACAGTCCCAAAATAATGCATGTACATCGAGATGAACAATTTATCTGTCCCATCCTACCTTAGAAATTGTGAATTAATCCATTTAAATCATGTATCAACAGTGTTTTATTCCAGCTTTGAGAATTTCCGTTGGGAGCCATTACAGTCATGTATTTGTACCATGTGATCAGCATAGCGAGGCCCCAAGCGGGATTATCTTATTTTCAGTCTGAAACAGCTGAATAGTTAAAAGTAGACATTATCCCGCTGGAGGCCCCATTATTCCTATGAAGTTGCTAGGTCATCGGATCAAAGGTCAAGGTCATAGCTTAATTTGAAAATTTAGTTTAAATTTCAACTTCAAGTAGCTCAAAACTTTCCCTCCCCGGAAATTTAGATGGCGACAGATATCTATAGACAATGACGCCAAGAATATTTGTGTGAAGTTTCAAGGTCATGGGATCAAAAGTCATGGTTGTAGCTCAGTTTAAAAATTCAGTTGAAATTTCAACTTAACGTAGCTCAAAAACTATGAATGTTTTATAATATGTTACATTTGAAGATTTGTAGGTATTATAGTGAAAAAATATTTGTGTGAAGTTTCAAGGTTATCGGATCAAATTTCAAGGTCAAAGGGATATTTGAAAATTTAGTTAAAATTTGAATTCAAAATAACTCAAAAACTATTAAAGTTTTATATATATGTTAGTACTGAAGATTTATCGGGAATATGCTGTAGAAAATATGTGTAAAGTTTCAAGGTCGTTGGATCAAGGGTCAAGGTCACAGGAATATTTGAAAATTTTGTTAAAATTTCAACTCGAAAAAGCTCAAAAACTATATTACGTTTATATATGTATTAGTGTTAAAGATTTGTAGGAAGCATCATGATGAATATTTGTGTGAAGTTTCAAGGTCATCGGGTCAAAGGTCAAGGTCAGAGCTCAATTCATTATTATTATTATTATTAGGACTTTCCACTGGAAAGACCTCTTAGTTTTGTTCTGTTTATTCTTATTAGGGTCATCCGACTTCAGGTCAGATGACCCTACTGTTGTTGCGTTTATTATTAGGGTCATCCGACTTGGGGTCGGATGACCCTATTGTTATTGCGATTATTATTAGGGTCATCCGACTTCAGGTCGGATGACACTATACTGATTCTATTAATTATTAGGGTCATCCGACTTCAGGTCGGATGACACTATACTCAGGGCTCAACACTAAGGCATGTCCGACCGACCCTGACTAGTAAAAGATTGGTCCGGTCTAATTAATTTGTGTCAAAGTAGTCCGACTGGTCGGGTTAAAAATATCACTTCAAATAGAATGAAGATCTGTTATTAAAAAAAATGTTGTGAAAAACTATTTTCTTCTTTTTGTAATTTATTTGCCGATAGTGGGACATTTATTTACATTACCGGTGACTGTGATAATAGATATGTAGCTGATATTACATGCCGTATAGACTTACTTTCATTTCGTCAATTTTGTCGCCATATATTGTAATACGCCCTCTGGTGAGAGATTGGTATATAAAATAACTGGGAAATTGTAATATTACCACGAAAACGCTTAAAGCCATTAGAATGTAAGATGATGTTTTCGTCGTTTTTAGATTATTAATTTAGAACTAAGAAAAATAAACTATTTCAATGTAAGAAGGAAAACAGTGTTCAATTTTGTTACAAATTGTACGAGTAGTTACGTCGGGTTTAATATCACACTAGTACTGATACGGCTTAAATATGAAAAGCTAAATCGGTAAATATGACAACAATACCGACAAAATATCTTTTAATTTAATGTAAACCTTTATTATTAACATTTAGAAGTAAAAAGTAAATTATTCCTAAAAATATTCATTATGATGAAAAGCAGCTTCAATCCAGTTACGTGTCCCGTCATTCCAGTACTTGACGTCTTTTCGGTAATTCTGTGGACCCACAAACATTCAGATTGTAAATAGATAAGGGGGGTGGAGGTAACAACGTCCCTGAAGGTATGAGTCTCTGAAAATACGGTACGAGTTTCTACTGTGGATACCAAGGGTATACCGAGTCCACAAAAAATAAAATAAATCGACGATTTCCACCAAGGGATTTGTGTCCAACAAGTTCTGAAGACGGCTCTACTTAGAGTCGAAACATGTCAACTTGATCTTTCATAATATATCTATAATACCATACGGATTTTTATTGGAGTTTTTATTGTGTTGGATACAAATCCCTTGGTGGAAATCGTCGATTCAGATTGTAAGTGAAACTGAAAGCTTCGCAGGGCTCTACAACACTAAAAAAATTCACTCTCTATTTAAAACAAGGTTATAAACTGCATGTTGACCTTTTTGTGCTTTTTTTTCAATCAAGGAGTGTTTATATGCCTATATTTTTGTTGCTCTAATATTGAGGCAACCTTAAACTTTTTAAAAAAATTTTTGCGCCAGTTTCTTTTTGACAGAATTTACAAAACAGACTGCCCACAAGAATTGTAAATTTTGTCCGTAAGTTAAAATCTAGAGTCCAACACCCGTGACCTGATTGTCAGACAAATACCTATACGGTTCTTTAATTTATAGGTGTTTGTCCGTCAATCGGGTATTTGACTCTTGATTTTAATTTACAGATAAATTTTCCAATTCCGACTGTGGTTAAACCCTTCGGGGATTTTGTAGCGGACGTTTTATTGTGTTGCCCCACGATAAAATGGCCACGATAGAATCCCTAAAGGAATAGGCTGTAGTCTGCCTGCCCTCATCGTCGAACACTAGGCCCAACTCTCTGCCCTGATTTTACCACTTATAAAGGCTTAAATTAAAATAGAAATTGGGGCAGAGAGTTCGGCCTAGTCAAACACTAGCCAGAACTCTGTTCCAGTATCCCTTTAATCAAGATCGTTTAAATTTAGTACTGTCTAATGATGCTTCTGTTGAAAGAAAAGTCATCGTGTGCTTGTTAGGAAATTTTTAAGTTGAAAACATGAGAGCGATACAACGTGTTTTATACAGTAATCCACATGAGT
>BROG01001887.1:0-23543 GCA_030159075.1 Atrina japonica | reverse complement strand
GGTATATTTTGGTTAAGTTAAAGAAGGCGTCCCAGGATTGGGAGTATTTCGAGAAGCAGAAGGTTAGGATGGCTAGATTATGTGAGCTGCTGTGGCCCAATGCTGCAGTAGCCAGAAGGTCGAAGATGCTGTCCGTGCCTTTAAGGGTTTTTTAAACCCATAAAATCAGCAGCCCTTTTAGGGGCCACCCAACTTACACGAAAAGAAACCCTAATTAAACATATGCAGCTTTTTTGTATATGCTGTGTTGTAGTAGTAGGTCTAACCTATAGTAAATGAATGTGAACATTCACTAGTTATTTTACTTGATCGATACATTTGTATTAGATAGAAATTCAAACTAATAAATTCTAAAAACAGTAACTTTAAAAACCTAGAGAATAAGTTCAGTTAGACCTCTATGAGCTCATTTGGCTTCCGAAGCTCGAAGAGTCAACATCGCCAGAAAAAAAAATCCTCTGTTTGAGTGTTTCATTTTTTTCTTTTATATAAAAAAGTACAAAACGATATAAAATGATACAGATGCTTATTTCACTGTCTGCACTTTGTTACTTTGATACTTCATAACTTAGAACGTTGCACACGTTACACATTTAATCACTTTGCAAAGTTTGAGAACGTTACAAACTTTCATGTTCTCTGTATCTCTCTCCTGCCTTGGTCAGTCTCTGAAAAAATAGATATCCCATGATTTTATGGACCAAGATGGCAACCCTTTCTATACTTCCTGTTTCAATACCCACCCTCCCTCTATGGTTTAGTGCATGCAGTCCATACAGAGTAAACTCCCCTGTTATTCCATCCCTTTAGTCTATACATAGTGATCTCCCCTTTGTTCCACCTATACAGTCTATTCAGTGTTGTTTCACCTATAGATTCTATGCACAGTGATCTCCCCTTTGTTCCTTTTATACAGTCTATACAGAGTAATCTCCCTTCTGTCCCATCTATACAGTCTATACACACTGATCTCCCTTGGTTCCACCTATACAGTCTATACATAGTGATTTCCCTTTGTACATAACTATATGAGTCTTAGTATAACATGCTCTGGCTTGAATAATGTTCGACCTACCGCTTCTTGAGCTTGCGCACTTGATACAGGACTCTTGCAGACAGTGGCGACACCTACTGTGGTTTCATTCCAACCTGGGAAAAAACAAAAGTTTCGGTTTTAAAAATGGATTGCCTCTCAGTTCAAAACTGGAAAAACACAACTTCTATCTTTAGCTGTTGACCTCTCGAGAACTCGCGTGACCTCTCGTGAACCCGATCTCTTGTAACCAGGGCTCTTATTCGCTCATGATCCAAGATGGCCGCCCCCACAGCCTTTCACTTCCGGTCTTCCAAGCTCAACGATTGGCTCTTTCGCCTTATTGCCATGACAACATGACCTCACTTTCGGTTTACCGTACTTCCAGTATGACCTCACTTCAGGTATGACGCACTTCCGGTTATGACGTCACAGGCGGCTCACTGGCACGCATTTTGAATTGACCAATCACAAGCCAGGAATATGATGACGTCTTGAACAGTGCCAATCTTGGCTCTCCTTGGCTGCCTATAACTACAGACATAAAATTAATTTATTATATCAATGCATTAAAGAAGAAACATAATTAGGAAGCACTTAACGCTGAATCCGAGTCCATTTATCGATAAATAAAGGGGCATTAGCTGCGCTTATCCCAACAAAATATTTCAATTTATTCTAATTTTAGTACTTGTACTTGATGCAGAATAACAGATAAGAACTATACATACTCATAAAATATGGTATAATCCTACATATTTCGGTTTGACAGTGTGTGTGTGTGTGTGTGTGTGTGTGTGTGTGTGTGTGTGTGTGTGTGTGTGTGCGTGTCTGTGTGTGTATGTGTGTGTGTGTGTGTCTGTGTGTGTGTGTCTGTGTGTGTGTGTGTGTGTGTGTGTGTGTGTGTGTGTGTGTGTGTGTGTGACGGCTCTGTGTGTGTGGACGTCTTTGTGTGTGTGCGTGTGTGTGGACGGCTTTTGTACACATTACAAAGAACTGAGTATTTCAGTTTGATAACCCATGCATAACATGTATTAAATAACTTTCAAAATGGTTTAGGGTGCATAATAATTCCTCGTTCTGTTAATGTTAAGAAGTTTTAAAAAGTAGTGTGCTGATGGAAATTACGTAATACCGTAAGTGTTTTATATTGGTTTTATTTTAACATTTCTCAAGAAAAAATGTAATTTTCTTGTAGCTGGGGTTAACAAGCACAATCAAGTTGTCGAAAAATCATGATTTCATATTGCTTAATTCTTCACATTTTATGAATCATCGGATATACCATACACCGCCATTTGACTTCATTTCAGTAACAGGACCTATGCATTTGTGTGTACATTTTATTGTTTTAGCAACTGCAAGACTGAAAGTATGTTGTAATTGTTGATAATGAGATTGAAGCCCCATACAGTTTGCCAACATTAAAAGATCAATGAAACTAGAAATATTGAACTATTATATCTATTTTCATATCTATAAATAATTTTACAAAGTAAGGTACAAAATGTCAAAGGTATTTGTTTTACTTTAATCAAGATTGTGACATAGATATAGAAAACCTATGTTGATGAGACTCAGAAAAGGAAACTGAAAATATAGGATACATACACGTGAGTCCACAGTCAAGTCCAATGAAACACGTGTGGAGTGTATCCCCGTCACAATTGGTACAGACGTCTCAACAACCGCCAACAAAAAGGCAACCCAACATTTCACTTAGTGAAACAGAGTAGTCGCAAACAAGACTATTATATCGACCGTAAAATTTGCGGAACGTTGACATTAAACGCGGTTTTCGATATCTTCGGGTGACCGTGAGATATCACTACTTAAATGAGGAAAATGTACGATAGGGAATCTGAAATCGTTGCATTTGCCGCATAGCTTAGTTGCCAATTTCCCGTTTACCAGTTTACAAGTTTGTATAGTAAGTAAAGTGTTTAAGTATGAAGCGTGTGTGCTTGATTCTGTTGTATCTTTAATTTCTAGTTCGCTGGGATATATCGCATTGACATATGTATGAACATTGCAATTATTTAATGACAAAACGTCGTCGATATATTTAATTATGAAATTAAAGGACAAAGCTAGCGTTTTCTTCTTTTTATTACCGAATGCAATCCGCTTCGTATGAATAAAGGAATAGGTCGGTCAATAAAGTGGCACAATTTGTTTCAATAGGATTACCGACAGTGTGTTGAACGACAACGCCTCCGAAATTTATTTATGTATACAATCAGAGTGAAGTTTAACAAAATAAGTATAATGATAACCATTCACTAGATATTTAATTGTTTAGGTATCACCTTTAGTGAAAAACCTGTTGTCTATGATGCTAAAAGGTTTTTCTTTTAATGTTGTTAATGTGGAATAGTTGTATACAGAGTAGCGAAGTCGTATATTTGTATACTGCCACTTCTAGAATAAGCAACCATACAGTATTGCTGAAGTTTCCCCTTAACGGCTGTCAATATCGTGGTAAGCAGTAAAGATTAAGGTTTGGTAGAAAATTAGCTGTATCCTGCTGTGTATGCTTATATAAGGTTTTATGAAGTTCAGGTATCCAATATAAAGGTGGTAGCTCAAAATCAGTATCGATTGTAGGTACATCAAAAGAGCGTAATGCAGAAACGTGATTTTGAAAGATCTCGTCCTTTGAAAGTTGAGCCACGTATGTATGTAGGATATCCAGAATTCGTATTAAATCCAATTCTTCTAATAAACAATTATAGTAATGTGCCTTGCAAATAAAAACTGTATTAGTTCAGGCTATGTCTGTTGGGACCAGTACATAATTGTGATGTAATCTATCCAGTTCAGTTACTACTTCTGGATCACTAAATACAGAGGCACAACAGGTTTTTATAGTTAACGTTCCTTTAGTTAACGTTCCTTTATGCTTTCGATTACGACATTTTATCAACCATCGTACAACTGTTAGCCATTCAGACAAAGTGCCTGGTTCCACGTTATTATGTTTGGCCCATCGTCTGCCATAATCTTCGACAGGATTCATAACTAAACTGAAATTCTGAAGCCAATTAAAGGAACCGGCTTTATGGTATATAGGACCTCTTAAACTAAGATTGTCGAGGTTTTCATTTTCAACAATAGAAACGTCGCAGTTGATAACATGACCGATAGGATTATATTTAAAAGTAGATGATGCACATGAGTATATGACGGTGTTGTGTAGAAGATGGTTGATATCTAGGCACTGCAAAACCCCTTTGTAATTAAATGGCTCTAAATTTTGAAATAATAACATAGTTGCCAAGCACATTTTTTTTTTTTTATAACATATTTTGGTGTTGTTTACCGTTTTTTCAGTTTTTGACTGATATTTATTTGTGTAGCATAATTTTAGTTTCATAAACTGTGTATTATTTATCAATTATATTAATGTATAAGTTCTAGACAGAGAGAAATAGATAAAACAATAAGAAGAGGTTAACAAAAGGCAACATGCAGACTTAAACAAGATAAAACTGACTGCAACTCAGGCAGAAAGACAAAATGACTGATAAACTGACGGTCAGAAAAAATATAAAAAGATTTGTTAACAGATGAAAAGACAGACATAGAGAGTTGATGACAGACGGACAGATACAATAGAGCAACATAAGAAAAACTAACTGAATAAAATTCAATATTGTGAACTTGGGAAAAATAATGAGAGATGACAGACACACACAGACAAAGGATGTCCGACTGACAAACATATAGACAGACACATACAGTGAAAGGAAGGCTGACATCCGGACAGGGACAGAAGAGACACATATATACTTTAAGACAGACAGATAGAAGAGTGACCGACAAACACAGAGACAGAGACCGATTGACAAACAGACGAAGAGACAGACAGATAAACAGAAAAACATATATACAGACATAAAAAACTAACTAATATACATTACTGATATACATACACATAGAAAGACACGGGAATACGTACCGATGGACAGAAATAATGACGGATAAACAGTAAGACAGTCAGAGAAGGCAAACAATGCACCTCGATATTTGGTTACGTTGATGTAACAACGGATGTCATTTTGAGACATGTATTGTCATCATGGCTTGTCCATATGACTATAAATGTTCTTTAATAAGAACAAGTGAAATGCTCAGTTATCAGGGTTAATATCTTAATTTGTTTTTGTTCATCCGTCGTTTCATCATTAGAAACATATTCTATGTGAAACGTAATGATAGTCATAATTCATTCAGAAATGTTGTTGTTGTTGTTATATTGTTGTTTAACGTTCACGTCAAGAATATTTCATCCATATGGAGACGTCAGTAAATGTCGGTGAAGGCTTCAAATTTCAAACTTTGAGCCCGTGCTGTTATTCTATATCTGTATTCAGCCCTATGCCTTACTTTGCTATTTTACATCTGTATACGGTCATATATCCTGTGCTGTTATTCTATATCTGTATTCAGTCATATGTTGTTATTTTACATCTGTATACGGTCATATATCCTGTGCTGTAATTCTATATACCTTCATAAAAAGTCCTATACCCTGTACTGTTGTATTTTGTCTATACAAAGTCATGTACTCTGTGCTGTACTTCTATATCCTTATACAAAGTCATATCTGTATTGAAAATCATTCTACATCTCCATACAAAATCATATACTAGTACCCTGTGCTGTAATGTAATCTTCATACAAAGATATATACTAGTACTCCGTGCTGTAATTATATATCTTTATACAAAGTCATATACAATGTGCTCTTATTTCATATCTGTGGTCAATGTTATATTCCCTGTGACGTTTTTCTTTACCTGTATTCAAAGTTATATGCCCTTCTTCTGCCCATCTTTATCTGTCTATATAAAGTGATACACCCCGTGCTATTTAAAGTCCTAAATAGCACAGTTAATTATCCTGTATTGATATATAGGTCAGCATATAATATGAACTAATTCATTGAAAGGTCCGAGAGAGACCAGTTGTAAACATTTTTTGAAAATGTACCTAAACTCAGGATAAAAAAGACAATATCTTTCCAGCAAAATGACGTAACGGCTAAATTATGACGTCAACAAATAATTAACAGATCCAGTGTCACCATGAACCTAGTCTGCATAACGTTTGCTAGTATAATAGTTAAGTACTTCGTTTTCAAACTTTTTTAAGAAGTTGATTTTTAGGTGTTCATGGAGAAAGTAAATGAGACTATAGTATAGTATTGCATTTTGGGTAATTTCTAATCCAATGCGCTCTCCTCGCTGCGCTCTGTGTAAAGTGATATATCCTGTATTGTTATCCTATATCTTCATATATTAAGTAATACATTCTGTATTGTTACTTCTTATTTGGTAATGCATACGCTGCCGTTATTATTTATTCTCACTCTATGTTGAACTCTCTTGACTAATCAATTCATCGATATCCAGTTATAAAACCACCACCACCACTTCTACAACAACTACTACTACTACTACTACTACTACTACTACTACTACTACTACTACTACTACTACTACTACTACTACTACTACTACTACTACTACTACTACTACTACTACTACTACTACTAATAATAATAATAATAATAATTGCTGTTATCAGAGGGAAGTATATGCAAACACATATTTCACCATCATTTATAGAATCTTATATTATTAAATGGGCTTTACCTGTGTTACTGAAACAATTTATTTTGGACTTTCTACTCTTATTGCTTGTTAAAATCACAATATAAAAAATGTCATTTACCAAAGTATAAACCATTAGGATGCACAGGGTATAGGTACATATCTAGAAATAATGAACAAACACACACGAACCTCTTGAAAGCAAGAGGTGGGATAATGTGCCATGGATGAGTAAGCATATCCTGTCGACCGGTCACACCCGCCCTGAGTCTAGTCAAACTAAAATGAAATCCGTGAGGAATCCTCGTCATAATTGGTACAGACGTCTTAACAATCACCATCGAACAGATAATTCAACATTTCACTGAGTGAAACAGAGTAATTGCATAAAGGACTATTATACCGACTATAAAATTTGCGATACCTTGATATCAAATGCGGTTTTCGATATCCTTTTGTCAACAATTTGTCAGTGAGTAGTTTACGTCTGTATATGAAATGTTCATATGTTGAATATGTCTTGGCATATCGGATCAGAGATATTCTTTGGCCTTGTATAATACCACTTTCCTTTTAGACAGTACACATAACTTTTAAATTGGAGCTCAACTGATGAAGTCTAATTGACAGAAACGATATCGTCCTGAGCATTAAAACTTTGGTATTATGTTTATAATATTTATAACCACTAGGTAGTTGCCACTGTTTGGGGACCGTTTGAGTCCCCGAGGGGATACATAATTCTAGTACCTGGTAATTCGGTACAAGCTGTTCATCTTATACTAAAGTAATATTTGGCACTGATAACACCATTTAAAATAATTTGTTTCTAAAGGTAAGATTTTTTACAATGGTTACTCTTAGACGGATAAACGGCTCTACTTTAGAGTTTTTCTTTGGTCTTTTATGATACCACATTTTCTTTAGAAAATACACATCACTTTGTAATTGAAGCTGATGAAGTCTAATTGACAGAAACGATATCGTCTTGAGCATTATAACTCTGGTATTATGTTTATAATTTTTGTGAAATATAAACTCCATATGCGGGTGATTGTTGGATATTTCTACTTAAATTGTGGAAAGTTTACGATGGGAAAGCCGAAATCATCGCGTTTGTCTTATAGCTTAGTCGATATATCTGAATGTCAAATTAAAGGACACCGATTACTTTTTATTCCTTTGATTCAGTAGTTTCTGAATGAAGTCTACATTGTATGAATAGAGGAACATGTCAGCCAATAAAGGGGCACAATTGCTTACCATAGGTATGCCGACAGTTTGTTGAAAGACCACGACTCCGAACATTACAAATACATTGCTATTCACAGGCATAACATCTTCCTATATTTTGTGAAAATAAAATTAGGTCCAATGTGCCAAACCTGGGTTTCACAAGCAATTTTCACTAAATATATTGGAACTTAAGATCTCTCTCTCTCTCTCTCTCTCTCTCTCTCTCTCTCTCTCTCTCTCTCTCTCTCTCTCTCTCTCTCTCTCTCTCTCTTCTCTTCTCTCTCTCTCTCTCTCTCTCTCTCTCTCTCTCTCTCTCTCTCTCTCGTTAATTTATACCAACCTAAGTAGTAAAAATAGATATATACATGTTTTTCAGATGTATCTCCAAACACTTGTCATACTGTTGTCAATCGGAAATATATTTTGCAACTTTCTGCCGGTTTCAGACGGTTGCAAATACTGGAATTATCTTAAGGTATATGGAAATGGGGATCCAAAAAGACTCCATTGTATTCTAGATCAGGATTTTCACTCCGGACTTGTTTATACGGAATGGAAGATGATACCGAAAGGTATGAAGTAAACCATCGTTGTTTTCATTCACTCTCGTCTCTCTCTCTCTCTCCAATACTACATACATGCCAGTAACTTTTGTGTTTGTTCTGTTGATGCACGTTTAATTAATCGTAGATGCTCAATACTTCTTAGATATTATTAAATTGTTTACAAACGTAAGGACATGAGATAAGTTTTACATGTGTAAGATATTTAAAATTACTTGTTATTTCATAATTATTGATAAAAATTTATGATGATGATGATGATGATAATTATGTTGACCAGTAGATCATTACAGTTTATGTCGACGATTGCCCCCCTCTCTCTCTCTCTCTCTCTCTCTCTCTCTCTCTCTCTCTCTCTCTCTCTCCATCTCTCTCTCTCTCTCTCTCTCTCTCTCTCTCTCTCTCTCCTCTCTCTCTCTCTCTCTCTCTCTCTCTCTCTCTCTCTCTCTCTGTTAAATTTTGATATCAATATTCCTGTTACATACAAACGAAAATCAGGAATCATTTCAAATATATTATATGTATCTCATGTACTAAATGTATTGGATCAAATCAATTATCAATTAAGATAATATTGTTTATCAAGATTTACTTCTACAGAAACAAAACAGGCATATATATTTCACAACGTATAAAAACATGTACACCATTTGTTAATCGAAATTGTGTGTTTCCAGGAAAATGTCCGATTTATAATAGATTCGCCAGAGAAATTGACACCATTCCTTGCAACAGGAATATTGGAATGTGTCCTAACGATACCTTTCCTTCATATTCCGGAGTTACATGTACGTATCTTCATGTTACAACAAATAGTATATATTCTTTTTGCACTCAAAATATTAATACATTCTTACATCAATACAGACAATCATTAATAAGTGATGGACATGGAGAAACGATGCATTATATTTGATAAAATCGTAACTAATTAACCGAAATTATTTTAATTATCCAAATATTAGAAAATACTTTTTTTTCTAACGATTGATAGGTGAAAACAGAATATCTTTAAAATATATGTGATCGGTGACTTTATGTAAACCTCTGTAATGCTCCTTAATGACCTGTAGCCTAAACTGTCGAAAAAACACAAAATTCGCCAAAACGTGTGCTGCTTTTACTCTAAATGTAATTCTCGCCATTAATTATAGTTTTTCCCCTGGTCCTAAACTAGAAACCGTAAATGTAACTTACAATCTCAGGACTGACAGATGGAATCAAAATATCTTTAAAATTTGAGTAAACTGAATGTCGTTATATAAACCTCTATGCTTTAAAATATCATAAACATAATACCAAAGTTATAATGCTGAAGATGATATCGTTAGTCGAAATCCGACTAAGAGTAACCACTGTGAAAAATAACTATCTTAGCTTAGATAATTTTCGATTTTAAATTGTGATAATAGTGCCAAATATTACTTTAGTATAAGATGAACAGCTGGTACCGGGATACCAGGTACTAGGTTTATGTATACCCTCGGGGACTCAAACGGTCCAACAGCAGTGGCAACGACCTAGTGGTTATAAATATTATAAACGTAATACTAAAGCTATATTGCTTAAGACGATATCATTTCGTCAATTAGACTTCATCAGTTGAGCTCCAATTTGAAAAGTATATGTATTTTCTAAAGAAAAGTTGTATCATACAAGGCCAACAAATATCTCTAAAAGTATAGTCGAAATCCTTCGAAGAGTAACCACTTTTAAAAAAGAACTATCTTAGCTTTAGATAATTTTCGATTTTCAAATGTGTGAACAGTGCCAAATATGACTTTAGTATAAGATGAACAGCTTGTACTGGAATACCAGGTAATAGGTTTATGTATACCCTCGGGGACTCAAACGGTTCACTAGCAGTGGAAAAGACCTAGTGAAACATAATACCAAAGTCAAAATGCGTAAAACGATATCGTTTCTGTTAATTAGACTTCATCAGTTGAGCTCCAATTTCGAAAGTATGTGTTTTTTCTAAAGATAAAGTGGTATCATACAAGGCCAAATAATATCTCTAAAAGTATAGTCGAAATCCTTCGAAGAGTAACCACGGTAAAAAATGACTATCTTAGCTTTAGATAATTTGCTATTTTAAATTGTGTTAACAGTGCCAAATAGTACTTTAGTATTATATGAACAGCCCGTACCGGGATACCAGGTACTAGACTTAAGTATATCCCCGGGGACTCAAACGGTCCACCAGCAGTGGCAACGATCTAGTTGTTATATATATTATAAACATAATACCAAAGTTAAAATGCGCAAGACGATGTCGTTTCTGTTAATTAGACTTCATATGTTGAGCTCCAATTTGATAAGTATGCGTATTTTCTAAAGATAAAGTGGTATCATACACGGCAAAATAATATCTCTAAAAGTATAGTCGAAATTCTTCTAAGAGTAACCACTGTAAAAACATGAGTGTTTTAGCTGTGTTAACAGTGCCAAATATTACTTTTAAATATAAGAAGTAATCCGTTCTTAAAGAAATAGCGGCGTTATGCGTGTTTGGCGTTATAACGGAGGATGTTAAAATGGGGGTGAACTGTATATATATATATTATATATATATTATATTATATATATTTATATATATATATATATATATATATATATATATATTATATAATATATATATATAGTGGAATCTCGTTATCTCGAAGCTCACTGGACCACGCCTATCCGGAGTTCGAGATGACTGAAAATTTTAATTGATTTATTATTATTATTATTATTATTATTATTATTATTATTATTATTATTATTATTATGTTATTATTATTATTATTATTATTATTATTATTATTATTATTATTATTATTTAATTTGATACATTTTATTGTTGTAGTTACTGGATGCTACGACGCGATTAGAAAGTAAGTACAATATTTATAATACAAATAATGTTGATGCAATTATTATTATTATTATTATTATTATTATTATTATTATTATTATTATTATTATTATTATTATTATTATTATTATTATTATTATTATAGATGTCGGATTGTGATAAATTGGTCAATACTATAGAAATAATATGTAAAACTATGAAACAGAATATCAAAATCCATTTCTTTTCAGACAAACCAACGTGATGAGGCCGACTACAAATGAGAATGTACATATACCCCCTGCAGTATCTGATAAGTAAGATTGTTCATGAGTAAATTATTTGATTGTAATTGTCGAGTCATCTATACAAATTGTGACCAGAATTTATCTATGAACTAATTTGATCTTAAACTGACTAATGACCCACGACGTGTCCGGTTGGCAGATAATTCCTATGATCTAATTTTATATCTGATTTTCTAGAGGTTTATAATTGTTCAATATTCACCATATTTGTGTCTTGCCTTCTATACTTCCTGTTGATTTAGAGTTTGGTATCTACACCTTCCTTTCTATACTATGAATCAATGTTGCAACGTTACATTTCGTAAAGGAAACTTTATCAAGGAGTGTAAGAGGTTTTATTAAGGTGAATTTAAAAGCATTTAAATTACAATGTAGTTGTAAAATAACTTGTCTAAATTTGCCTTTTATATTTCTAAAACAATATGAATTGTGGTATACATTAGTACTTGATTTTCTGCACGGTATTATATTGGCAAAATGATTTGAAAAATGATTCTTAACAAATCCAAATCACGTATCAGACCAACGTGTACATATCTATATCACTAATTTCGGAACTCCCTTTTACTGATCAGGAATATCTGTGGCTTCAACCTTGAAATTGAAATTTGGTCAGTCTTTCAATGACGTCAATCGTGGGAATTGGTTATAAAAATATAATTATCTAACTTATAGTTTAATTTGCAATAAAAACTAGTTCTGTTTAAACTTACATTACAATCATAATCCTTATTAAATATTGCTTTTTATCTTTAAGTTTAAGTTTGTTATGTTATTGGAGCGTTTACGTAACGAATTAATTAAGACTAAAATACTTGAACGATGACTATTTATATGACGACGTTCACGATTGAAACAGGCATATCAGAACTAGTCATCATCCAACCCCAACTTAAACTAAATAAACCATCAAACTTCCGAGTTATTTTCTTACCTTCAACCAGAGTATGAATATCTAAGTGAAAGTGGATTTGTTCAACCAAAGACAAAAACAATTCCATCAAGACATTGTTTTAAATAAAAGTGTCCAAGTAATTAATTGAAAAACAAATCAGACAATTATTAAAAAAATTCAATATCACCAGTTTCTTTCAAATGATATGAAAAAAAAACCTTAATTCCATTTAGTATTTCCGGACAGAAAAGGTGAACTACGTCTCGTCTCACACAGCTGTTAAGCTGTTACGACATATGAAAAAAACTCCCACCGCAAAGCCAATTTCATAGAATACATATCGCAACCAGCTGACTACAGAGTCACAGAAAATGGTAATATATATAAATATAAGGCTTGTTTTTCATTTTTATCAAAGCATTGAGTATAAATTCAATGGATTATGGAACAAAAAGAGAAACATAAATATAAAATCAAAAGAAGAGATAAACAACTTAACACATTTGATGGGAAATCTAGTCAATGGTAAAATTACATAATCGATTTTCAGCAAGTTTCTGTGGACAAATTTAGAAAAAGCTCAACAGCTTGCAATAAGTTTAAGAGGTCAGACTCAGAAGAAACTGAGGAATCTCTCAGCTCAACAGATGACAGATTATGAGGCTATCCGACAACTTGTATCTCAACGATACAATCCTAAAGAACGTAGTGTAGCTTACAGAAGTGAGGTTGTGAATATTAATTATTGATTTAGCATATCCTGATATCCCATACAATGGATTAGAAAATCATGTAACTGATCAGTGATTGGTTGCTTTTATTGTAAAAAGAAATGAGATTTCGGTAAACTTATGAATTCAAGTCCGATACTTCAGTCTGCAAGCCTGAAACTGAGAAACAAATGCCATTGGGAAAAGGTAAAGTTTTTAGATCAAAAGAGTCACTTCCTCAGACACTCATTGAATCAGAAGAAAAAATGATGGGGGGAAATTATGTTAGGGGTTCCTAGCATGTATAGTGCTAGAAATTGTCTGTATAAAATGGTCAGTTTAAAGAAACAAATTGTAGATTTTTATAGATAAATGTTTCCCGGTGCCCAGTTTCTCTTATACAGATTGCCAAAACTTAGATTAAGAAGAAACGCCAAAATCAGATTAATGAGTTAAACCTAGTTTTCCTCCAGTTAATGTGGGTTACGAGTTAAAACTATTTTTTGCAGTTAATCCCACTTTTTTCTCGTAGACATAAACTAACTGAATAAAAACTGTTTGAATGAGAGATACAAAGCTTAACTGCGCAAAATACTGAATGTTGTGATTATTGTGAAGTTTAACCTCGTATTCCTCAATTAAAGTAGGTTTTTCTCGAAAAAAAGCAATATTTAACTTACTTTATGTGATTTTGATACAGTTAAACTTAGTGTTTCTCATTTAAACCTAGTTTTTCATCCAGTTAATGTGGGTTACTGAGAAAAAATAGGTTTAACTTTAGAGAAACTTCTTTTAACTGAGAAAAAAGGGTTAAACTCTTTAATGTGATTTTGGCGTGTCATACATTGATATCAATCCCATATCAGTTGAGGGGACTATTCTAGGTGTGAAAAGTCATATTATTTCTAAGTATTATTTCTTAGAGAAATATAACGTGGTGATAAATACCATGTGCGTCGATTAGTAAAATATAAAAAAAAATCATACGACTACATGTATTTTAAATTAATTCGAGATAATTGAAAATATATATTTTGTATCCATTCAACTGCAAGGTAAAATAATATGTACCCCATGCATAAACCCCTTAGTTAAAGAAAATGCTTTTCTCTAACTCGACGTATTATATATCATTTTGATGTGATGACATTTTAAACAAATTCATCCTGTGCTAGACCGTACTTGGATTGAAATGATTTCAAGTAAAAGCTTAAAGTAGCGTTATTCCATGAGTTTTCTCCCTAGATTTTGCCAAGCCAAATCAACAGAATAGTTGTGGTATCATCAGCACTTTGGCCGATTTATTTTTAAACAAATCTACGACTACGAACTAGTCTCATGTTTAGACTACAACAGAATGTTATGCTGTCGTTTTGGCGCATTTCAGTATTTGCCTCGGTTTTTTTTTTCGCTCTCCCTCGATCCTTACGTAGCTTTGCGGCTTATTTATTCGAAACAATACATCATTCATACTTATAGATATACAACAAAAATGTCAAATACCAAAGTATAAATCATTGGGATGTCCAGCATATAGGTACAAACCTGGTAAATCAGAATGGACAAACACCAATCTCTTGAAAACAAGATCTTATATTCACCACTATGCTTTAGTCTGCTGCCAGATGTCATAACCATGACTTTTATCATACGTTTCTAACGCATTTTGGTTCGTTAAACTGACTTTATTTCAATTGAATTTGATTGTGGATTTGCGGCTAATATGACGGGTTAACAGAATATGCTTACTCGTCCATGACACCTGACCTGACTCTGGATTTCCAGAGGTCCGTCTTTGTCCAATATTCATCATATTTATATATGTACCCTAGACATCCTGAATATTTACACGTTGCTACCCGAGATTTTTGTCTTTTAACTTGTTTCGATTTGCTACATAAGTTTGTTTATTTCGCTTCTGTTTTTCTCTTCACCTTTATCTATTTATTGTTTGTTGTTTTTTATGGTTTTTTTATAATTCAGTTTTCGAATTACTGGGCATGTGGTCTGATGCGAGACCTATTCACAGACAAAAATCGAGGTTTTTACCGAATATCTTCAATTCAACTGATAGAATCGCTTTGGAATTTTGTAACACAACAGGTTACCTGTAGATGCAATATAATTTGATAACTTTTGGTGAAACATACGAAACAAAAAGTGAATTTAGCCCATTTAAAAACCCAAATCGAATAACGCAATCGTGTTGCAGAAAGGACCTATTGTCGGACAGTAGTAGTATTTACGTTACGTTGGTGACGTCACTTCCCTCCCGGCTTGTGTTGCACAGGTCGATGGAAAGATGGGCGATTACAATGTTATAGTGGAATTATTAATCGTAATTTTTGTAAGAAGTTTCAATTAATGCTTAAAGTCTGACGATGTATTAACAATATCTGGAAAAATCTTGTTTAACTACGTGCAAAAAGAAATGTCCGACAAAACGCACTGTTTGAGAACAGGTCCAGCACTAATAAGTTTTTTTTATTTTGATATCGATGCTTTCATTTCCATATATCATTCCATTCGCATGTTTGTGTGTGTGTGTGTGTGTGTGTGTGTGTGTGTGTGTGTGTGTGTGTGTGTGTGTGTGTGTGTGTGTGTGTGTGTGTGTGTGTGTGTGTGTATGTGTGTGTGCGTGCGTGCGTGTGTGTGTGTGTGTGTGTGTGTGTGGTCGATGCACCTCATGAACGGATGTTGGCATTGTAAATAAACACGAGAGACGATGCGAATTTGCCTTCAGAAGACAGGAATTAGATGACAAAAATCACACAAATAAGTAAATTGAGTCCTTCTTTATGGATAAAATAATTTAATAATCATTTTTCTGTTTCGTTTATGAAGCAGTTTCACGCTGTCAGGCATTTGTTTCTCTGGGTGCAGTCACTTTGTCATAACTCTCGTGTTGTATAAGATTGTTGTGACACTTATAGTTATTTTCATGAGGTGCATCGACCAGTTAATATCATGGTCATGTAAAAGGGCTCACTCGAAGTTAAATGATGCTACATTTTTCTCTAAAAGCATGTTTGTTATAAATAATGCGATTTCGGTTTACTTCAAGAAGTTATTTCTTCGCTATATACCCACGACATGTTTTTATTGAATCTTAGTAATATTTGACCATTCTGAATTAATTGTTACAGAAACAAATTGAAACAGAATCCATTAATAAAATGTTAATAACAATTTAATAATTGTAAATATATATGCCATTTACTACTATTCAAATTTATTTTCTGTTTGAATTTTAAATTCGAGCTTTAATTTTTCCCTTTGAATACCTTCAACAGGGGTAACTATCCAGTGGGCTTAGTGGTAATAGCAACACTGTCGGCATCTATCAATTGCATGGTTATCATTGTTTGTGTTTGGCACTTCATCTGCAGATCGAAAATCAAATCGTGCAGAGGTATAGTCATACCACACATATATATATATATATATATATATATATATATATATATATATATATATATATTGTTGGTTTTAATTCTTTATATATATATATATATCTGTGTGTGTGTGTGTGTGAGAGAGTTTGTGTGTGTGTGCGCGTGTGTGAGTGTATCTGTGTGTGTGAAATTATATTCACTTATTACAAAAGTTTTCCTCTAAAGATTTAATTATTTAAATCAACACCTAAAGTTTGGATTAAAATTTAAAAAGTACATAGCAAAATGATTCCATGTCATTTGAACACAATCATTGTACATCAGATTTCTGTGGCGGCAATTAAATATTCATTTTAAGTTCAACTCTTTATCTATCCCATGTTATGATATTATACTTTATTATGTTATCTTGGTTCCTTCCATTATGCCTTTAAATTATTATTCCATCGTTTTAGACGAGTATGGAATGCCGAGACGTAAAGTTTGCAAAACCCCGGATCATATTGCAACAGAACCAGGTGTGTATTACATTGAAACATTTAAAACTGTAATTAATTGATTAATGACGTTGTGCAGATTGTTCAGAGCAAATTAAGCCATGAGTCTGATAAATTATTGCACTCACACAACGGTATTCTATTGTCTGTCATCAGATTTATATTTGATAGATATTTGTCATAATTTGTCAACAGAGTGTCTGTGTTATATACGCAGTAAGATTGCTAGGTACCTAGAACAACGACGGTTATAGTGTATACACTCAGTAGGGAAATCAAGAAGGTCAAAACCCGTACAGCAAAACCTAAACGAGTTGATGAGTTGATGGTTCATCGCTTATGTCTGTGTATACTATCATAAAAAGGTCAGTTGGAAATACATATGAATGTCACAACAAAGATTCATGTTCAATATTACAATTTTCACATCATATTTTATAAGTGCACATTCATGTCATATCATTCATTCATCGCTCCAGTTTAGGCTACTTCCCAGACACCCAGTCAGACAAGCATGGTTTACGGGACCCGCGCTTTCACATCACAATGAATACATTTTATACAAATTAGATTAATACATTTTCTTACCAGCAGGGTGATTGATTTCAATCAAAACGTTAAGTGATTTGTTTACATTTCACAAAAACTTAAATGGAAAATGTGATAACAAGTCTAAGACATGTTGTGAGGCAGAAGAATACATACATAATCGTGTTACGCACTCATGTTACATATATGTTCCTCTGCCTCTAACGATGTCATAAACCTGTCATTAATCAAAGTTGGCAAATGTCCTCTATTATGTTCTTAAAGTGGTTCCCATAATTATGTTTTTTAAATGATTATTCTCACCATTCTGAAAAATGTAGTGCCAGGAATCGGAGCCAAAGGAGAGTTTGAAATGAGGAGACAGAGCGGCGACGAGAACGGGGTCCTTGATGCATCAAAATTAGGTCTGTGTTAAAGTAGAGCATTTGAAATAGGAATTTAGTGCTATAAATTGATGATTTGTTAGTCTGAACAAAAGTCAACGTCGAGAAGTAGAATGACGATTTCTTTAAGTAAAATGATTGGTATTCTAAACTGAAAATACCCTGTAGTATCTTTATAGCATATACGTAAACATTTGATTGGCCGACGCACGATATTCCATCTAAGGACTTAATCATCGAAGACGGTAGTTAACGTCTGAATAAATTACAAAAGAAATGCATGTTCATGTCAAACGCATATGCAGATCATTATATATATTTCTAGGACTTTGTCATAAGATTTGCATATAAAAGTGTAATGAAATGATTTGGGGTAATTAAGCATACATGTATTATCCTATTTCGAATCTATTAAACTACCCTTCATGTTATGATATTACACTTAATTTCATATTTTGTTCCTATCATAATGTTTTTTTTTTAAAATTATTATTCTTTCCTCAGTCACTGACAAGTATGAGATGGTTAGTATCACACCTGACAAACTTGCGGCTTATCTTGGATCAAAACCAGGTATGTGTTACACTGTAGCATTTAAAATAGGAATTCAATATATTTTTTTTAATATGATGATATGTCAGTTATATCAAATCAAAAGCTCTGATTTCTTGAACGCTCTGGAATTCGATCTCTGCCCGTTGTTGAATTTCGATTCTTTTTTTTCAGTCAATCAATGTTTTTAGTTTTGAAAGGATAAATATGCCCTAATTCATCACTGGTAAGCTATAACATGAACCATCCAGACTTGTGAAATTAAAATAAAAACCTAGCTAACATAACCCGACCCCCAGTAATTATCTCAAGTACCAGGCGAGCATAACCGAGAACAGCATTCAGCTTATATCAGATGGTTTTTCCATTATAATAGGGGTTTGAAAAATACTCTATAATTGTTATACTTTTAAATGATAAAACTTTATAATTAATTTCTCGAATCATTAAGATATCCTCTTAGAGCTTCTAAGATTAGAATATTTCCGGGGAGTACATCAGAGAAGTTTACGGCATTTGTCACTTTTACGACTTATACTTGTTGACACACACTTTTTGATACAGATAATCAATGTGGTATCTGTCCAGGTCCTTATTCTGTGTCTGGAAGGTGGATATTTTCTCTTCAGGTTTCAAATTTCAGAATTATTTTTGTAGAAAGTGCGAGTCGCTCTCCCACTATCTGATTCTAGCCTCACAATTCATTCAATAATATGAAATGATACATGTGCTGTTTGTCAATTTAAAGTAGTGTTCATTACTAAATTATAATTTGTAGTAAATGAAAAAAAGGAGTACAAAATGTTGCCATGTACTCATCTTTGATTTATCATAAATTAAAAATTAAGAATGAACAGTGGTATTTAAATGTTACCCCTCAACTCATTTTAGTATCCACACTGTATATCTGAGAACTATTGGTCATACACTCTATATAATAGTTATATGTTTAAGAGTCAAGTCGTCTGGTGTGGGACAAGAATGGTTAACGATTGTATTATATCATAAACACAACACCAAAGCTAAAATGCCCAAGACGATATCGTCTCTGTCAACCAGACTTCATCAGCCGAGCTCCAACCCGAAAAGCATGTGCATACTATATAGACAAAGTGGTACCACACAAGGCCAAACAACATCTCTAGAAGCACAGCTGAAACCCACCCAAGAGCAACCACTGCAAACAAATGACCATCCCAGCTTCAGAAGACTTTCGAATTCAAATGGCGCCAACAGTGTCAAACACTACTTTAGTATAAGATGAACAGCCGGCACCGAAATACCAGATACTAGGTTTACGTATACCCTCGAGGACTCAAACGGTCCACCAGCAGTGGCAACGACCTAGTGGTTATAAATATAAACATTGTCTGATCCTCTTGATAAAATTATCATTTCCTCCCATGATCGCTCACCTGAAAATCTTTTTCAGACTTATGTGTCATATTCATAGATTGTTATTCAGTTTTTCGGAACTTGGTGCATGTTTTTGGTAGTGGGTGCGGGTATCATATCTTCAATTTGATTTTCTCTTTCTTAATTATGTCAGCGCATGATAGGTATAGCATATTATACATTTTGAATGTACCGGTTGGATGTAAACACAAAATTTACAACATGACAGCGTGTTACGTTGTATTTGTTTTATTTGCATCCAACTGGTAAATCCAAAATTTGCAACATGACAACGTGTTGCATTGTAATTTTTAAATCGCATCCAAGCGGTGAATCTGAAAGTTACAACATGACGGATATCTAGCAACTCACATGACTGTATTCAGCGGCGGATCTACATTTTTTTCAAAGGGCTGACAGCAAAAAAATTACGATATTTAAATCATTACACATTACATACCTGACCAGAGCTGGACCGAGGATTTCAAGTTAGAGGGGGCACGGAATTAGACTTCGTCGAACGTTGCGAGTGACCAGGTTTCTAATACTTATATTGTGAATATTTTTTTTTTTCAACTTTGTATGGAAAAATAAAAGTTTTACTTAATATTGCCAACTTGAAGATGTGCAATCCAGGATATAATCCAGCTAATCACTGCACACAACCTAAGGATCATTGTAAGGTAATATTTTGAAGGATCAACGACACGGCACTATGCCTGTTCATCATCTAATATATCGCCATTGATTATCTATCCCAAAATAATTTTTATTCAGAAAACATTATCCATTATTTATAGACGATGGAGTTTATAAATATTGTATCATATTGGTGGTGGATTATCATTCTACAGTCAGAGAAATAGATATGTCGGAATACCTGGAATATGCAACGTATTTAGGTTTTGAGATTGGTTGACTGGTTGTCGCAAATTTCTCTTTTAATAAATGTTTTTGTTATCTACTTAAGTGTCATAATGATATCTAATCAGATATATTTAGTGAAATATTTTTATACATAGAATATTCATATTTTTGTCTTCTTTTGGAACCGGTCGGGATGATTCCCAGTTCCACTGAGTAAAACAGAAATCGCCGAACATTTACTGAAGTAAAATATAAGAAAAGCAGCGATATATAAAGTAGCAGTAGGACTACAAACGCTTGTTAATATCGTGGACAGTGTGCCATAATATTCATACTTATTCCGGTTTCTTTCTAAATGGTTATTCATAAATCTTTAAATCTAAAACAAAATCTTAAAGTGAACAGTGTGAAGAGATTGCCTATGCCAGATCTTTTTTTAATGTGTTTGTCGTTTGTGTGCTTTGTTGTGTCTTTTAAACGTCAATCCATATGTAATCAGTATTAAAGCTAGCCTATCATCCCTTTAGATTAATTTAAGATAATACTATAATATGCTTACGTCCAGATCCATAACCTTTTTAATTAAATCTAGTTAGTTTTTATCTTAAAAATTTAAGGAAACAGTACACCTTACAGCAATCACAGTGGATGTAAAAAAAATGTTAAAATCGTTTGAAAATGTGCGCCGATAGTTTTACAACGTGTATACTTATTGTGACGTAACTTTAGCTGTTAATTTCTAGCTTACTACGTCAATGTCTGGGAGGTCCATTTTCGCTTAATGAGTTTCATACTTATCATATATTTTCCAGTTGATGCCAAGGTACAAAAGGCCCCTTGTAGTAGACGAACGTCAGAAACGTACAGTCAAATATCAAGTGCCAATTCGAAAGCCTCCGAGGATCATCTAGTAGATACAGAAAGCGGAAAAGAATCATGATATATGTAAACTTTACTTAAATGAAATATAATTATGCTGTAATTTTTCACATATTAAATAATTTGTTTATAATTGTAATCGCATATTATGATTTTGCTTCAAACATATATAAAATATATTGTTGAAGCACATGACCAAATTAGATGAACTAATGAAATAAGAAATAAGAATATATCAATATTTACATATCAACTATTATTTTCTTCATTGCAAATATATAGAACGACTGTATTCACATTTCAAAAGCATAAGTCGGTTGTCGCCTGACCCAAGGGTTCAACCGCTTTACTTTTTGGCGTAGTAATGCATAACATTTTAGAAATCCTTTCCATGACAATGTATTTGTCTTCTCTGAACATGTGAATGAATCAATAAAGAATAAAATAACACACATTTATTTCGTATTTTTTTTATTTAATCTTAAAAGCCATTCAATACCACAAACAAACAAAAATCACAGAAAGAAATCGAAAACACAAGAATAGGCCTGCATCTGTAGCATACTGTACATGCCCATATTGCGATAGTTCTAGGTCATGTTATTAAAAGAAACACAGGCCACAGAAATGAAAATTTGTTTCTTAGCTCGGCTCTCATTTCACCTCAAATCCTATAATTGCTGGGCTATTTCCCAGGTCCATCTTGTTTTTTCACAAACTTTAATGTCAATGTCGAGCATAAGAAGTGCTCATATTTTTCTCAGTACATTGACGGGATACTCTATAGTATATAGTTAGACCTATCGTGTTCGTATTATAAGATATATGATCAGCTGGTAAATACTGAAGTCTGAATTGACCTACATATGAACATATGGACCTATTATACTTTATAGGCCTACACGGATTTTCCATAGCGAAGGAGTCGATAATTACTTTTTTAAACAGACAAATAAAAGTTTGTTATTTCACAAAATGATCTGCATTTGTCTTGTTCCAATTGACTTGAAGGATTTGTTAGTGGGCTAGCCTATACAGTATACTGAAATACTTACGAAAACATCACCGATACGGCATTTCCCAGCTGATTCAGCGATTGGTAAAATTATCAAGTACACTAGAATGGCTACCTCCAGTTGCCATGCGAATATTAGCAGTCACACTCAAACTTTCTGTGGTATATTCCACTGATAAAATATCATAATTCAAACGAAAATTTGTTGTAAACACGAACATCTGAGTGCTATCCAAATTGCACATAATAGTCCAATTCGGACAATTCTCTTCTGGTGCATTTAACCCACCATTACTAAATGGTCGAATATTAATAATCGCGAACTAAATCTGAGAATAAGTATTCAGAATTGTCCATTTCTCTAGTTTCGTTCAAATTATGATATATAAAAAAATGAAACCTCAATTTCAATTAGCTTTTGTGACCAGAAAAGAGAACTACTTCTCATGTCAAAATAGCTGTTAAGCTATTGCGTCATATGAAAATAACCCCCTCCCGAAATGGCAGTATTCTGGAATGAATGCAGTATCCAGTGGACTATTTTTGACAGTATATAAATATAAGGATTGTTTTAATTTCTTTAACATCATCGGCGTAAGAAAGTGATCGCAAATAAAAACATTGTGCCGCACTTCGTGAATGAGTTTTTTTTCCATGGGCAATTGCTTTTATACCCCGATGATGTTACAAAAAATGAAAGACAATCCTTTATTGCATTTTATTTCCATTCACTTGTTTAAAAGTGTTATGTATATTCCAATATTTAAGTATATTAAAGTTATATATAAAGTTATATATATATATATATA
>BROG01001886.1:0-23588 GCA_030159075.1 Atrina japonica | reverse complement strand
GTACTAATCTGTACTTTCATATCCTTTTTTCAGTCGCTGAAAGTGTTGGGCAGTTCTCTATATTTATCAATGTTTTCCTGTTTGTAGAAATTATTGTAAGATAGAATTAATGTAAAGTTATCAGAAAGAAGTAATCATTTTTTTTTGTTTCGTTTTCTTTTATCACACTTCTAGATAAATGTTTGATACAAAATATACCATTCATTAATGGCAGTAGTGGCAATGACTTACTTGAGCTAAACACACTAGCCCTGTTTACTTTAGAGTGCTACCTATACGATAAAAAATCACCAAATAACACCATTGGTTGGTTATACCATCGTTTATAGTCTGGGAACAATAGGACTGAAAATGGATGAACCATTAGTTTTTTCAATTCTTTTTTTTTTTTCGTTATTGAGAGTTATCCTACATATCAGCAGATATTGATTGTGACGTCATGTCTTTACGTGAGAAAACAACGTCGTTTTTCACACATACATATCACGTCATAATTGATAACTTTTCTCATTTTACGCAGAAACAAATGACATCACAATCCATAACTGCTACATGGGGTGGTACCTCACTCTGGATAGTGAAAATATATATATATATATATATATATATATATATATATTACGATCTTTTAAAAGTTCATGGGAGTGAAAAGGGACATGCAAATGTGTAGCATTAGATATTAAAAAGTTGTTTATAGTATTCAATTCGATAAAAGTATGTTAACCATTTGATAACAAAAGTACAAAGGCTGGTTCCAGCCATTCCATTGTTTCTACCATTGACACCAACAGGACATTTAGTGCTCTTAACCCTTTCAACCCTAAACTGGTCTAAACAATAAGATAAAGCATTCCATTTCTATATCTAGGGGTGAATGAGTTAATTGTCGACCTTTTTTTTTTTGCCCCGAGAGGACATTTTTTTTTTTTCATTTTGCGACCTTCCGTGGTTTCGCCCAGAAAGGACGACAATGTTGGACGTTAATTAGCGACACTAAAAAATCTTCATTTCTCATTAAAAGGTTTGTTGTTTCGCCCCGAAAAGACGAAATTTCATTTTAGATCTTTGGCTGTTTCGCAAAGAAACATCGAGATTTTATTTCTCATAACTGTCGACTTTCCATTGTTTGTTTCACCGTGTAATTTGTGTCGGGTGCTACGTGGTCGTTTGTGACGTTGTCATGTCGTAAATGTTGTCGCTGGAGCCGTATCCGCTGTTGCTTTGTAACGGACGGGTCCAGGAAATATTGGCAAAGAAAAAAAAAGTCGGTATGTAAAAACTAAGAAGTGATTTTTGTCGTAATGTACGTTGTTGTTTGTGACGATGTCGTATCGTAGATGAGAATTGGGGACGACAGCTTGTAAATAATAGATCTAGTATAAGTTTGAACGATGTTGCGTCCATTTCTGAACAAAAATAAATTAAATCTTAGACACGTACGTTTACATGAGGTAATAGAAAAAAATAGATGTTTACATAATTGGTTGACAGTAATGAAAACAATGGTGTGAAGAATGGATTTACTTCTGAAGGATATATATATATATATATATAATATATATATATATATATATATATATATATATATATATATATATATATATATATTATAATTATTCTCCAGTTGCCACAGAACACATATGGAGAGAAAACAAACAATTACATCTTTATTTGTTTGTTCATTTATTGTTGTTTAACGTCCCATTCAAGAATATTTCAATCATATGGAGACGACACGAAATGTCGGTGAAGGGCTTCAAATTTTCGCCTATGATCGGCATTGACGGACATACCCACAGTAACACGGGACCTCGATTTTACTGTCTCATTCCGAAGGATAGAGAACCAACCTGCCGCCGGCTGGAATCGAACTCACGACCTCACGATAAAGAGTCCAGCGCTCTACCAACTAATCCTGGTCGGCTCAATTCCATCTATATATTCTGATTTAGTACGTTTTAATTGGTGAGCGCTCGTTGTTTCGGCCAGAAAATATTTAAGTTTTCTTAATCTCGATTATTCGTTGTTTCTCGCCGAAAGGGCGAGTTTATTTCCTATAATTGTCGACCTGTCGTTGCCTTCACATGCTAGTATTTTGTAAAATATACAGGTCTTGTGAATTAAATACACACAGAGAGAGAGAGAGAGAGAGAGAGAGAGAGAGAGAGAGAGAGAGAGAGAGAGAGAGAGAGAGAGAGAGAGAGAGAGAGAGAGAGAGAGAGAGAGAGAGAGAGAGAGAGAGAGAGAGAGAGAGAGAGAGAGAGAGAGAGACCGAGACAGTGAGAGACCGAGACAGAGAGAGACAGACAGAGAGACAGAGACGGAGAGAGACAGACAGTGAGACAGAGACAGTGAGAGACGGAGACAGACAGACAGAGACAGAGACAGAGAGAGTACTAAACTGAACATTGCTTTAAAATTTCGGTTTTTGCAGCATTTACTAACTTCCTTTTCACGATTACAAACTCATGTTGGGATATGAATCGACGTTCGGGTTAGAGAATTGCATTCCTGTGTTTTTATCTTTAAGAATGATGATATAAAGAGGATAGTAACGTATGGTTTATTGTGTAGAAACGATCAATGATCTCTCATTCAAAGATTCCACAGATCTTTGCGACTTTGATGTGGTATGACCAATGAATTACCTGCATTGTGGGGTATAGTCAGATTTATAGTTTTATACTTTTAAGAGGAACATTAAGTTCTGAATTAACCTCTGGAATTAGAGAATAACCTTTCAAAAATGTGAGGATCTAGAGGTAGAGCATTCAACTCGCACGTGGGAGGCTCCAGGTACGAAAAGCAGTAAGGGGTTTAAAAACTGATAGTGATTAGTGATTTTTCCTTCGTCAGCCACTTGAAATACAAATTGAGAGCCACTTTCTGACGGGTCTTTCTGATGAGACTTAAAATTTGGTCCCGTGTCACGGAAGACGTGACACAGAAAAAAAGAAAAAAAAAAAACCCTCACTGCATAAAAGTCATAGTTGATAGGCCCAGCAAAAATATGTAGCATTTCACAGAAAAAAAGGTGAACTATCGAACGAAATATTGCAAATACCAAAGTTCAGCTAGTTTAACTTTATTGCGGTATGTCTGATTAAGTTAATTTCGTTTCAATTCCATATCATATTTTATGCATCTTGATTTATCAGCTTAGTCAATCTAAGCCCGAGCTAACCCACTTTCGGGGACGCTTACTCCTAAATGGTGTCCTTTACTTTGACATTTAGATATATCGACGACGTTTTTGTCAATTAATAATGACAATTTCATATATATATATATATATAATATATATATATATATATATATATTATATATATATATATATATATTATATATATATATATATATATATATATATATATATATATATATATATATATATATATATATATCAATGCCATATATCTCAGCGAACTAGAATTTAAAAGTAGAACATAATCAAGCACACACGCTTCATATTTAGAAATTTTACTGAAATAGAGAAAGAGACGGTAAACAGGAAACGATTTCGGCTTTCCCTTCGTAAATTTTCCACATTTAGGTAGTAATATCCACCAGTCACCTGCATATGAAGTTTATATTTTACAAAAGATCTGATATGTCAGGGCGTGCACAAAATATGAAGATTGCTTATACAGAAGTAAACTACTCGCTGACAAATTATTGACACAGGTATCTCGAAAACCGCGTTTAATGTCAACGCTCCCCAAATTTTATGGTCGGTATAATAGGCTTGTTTGCAACTACTCTGTTTCACTAAGTGAAATGTTGAATTGCATTTTCGTTGGCGGTTGTTGAGACGTCTGTACCAATTGGGACGAGGATACACTGCTCACTTGTTTCATTGGACTTGACTATCCCTCAGTCACCCGCATATGGAGTTTATATTTCACAAATGATGCAATATGCCAGGGCGTGTACAACATATGAAGATTTCATATAGAGAGATAAACTACTCACTGACACATGGATCTCGAAAACCGCGTTTAATGTCAACGGTCTGCAAATTCTACTTTCGCCTTTAATAGTCTTGTTTGCGATTAATCTGTTTCTCTGGGTGAAATGTTAAGTTGCCTTTTCGTTGGCGGTTGTTGAGACGTCTTTACCAATTGTGACAAAGATTCACTCCTCGCGTGTTTCATTGGACTTCACAGACTACTCGCGACGGGTGTGACCGGTCTGATGTGATACTTTCTCCTCCATGGCACCTGATCCCACCTATTGGTTTCCAAAGGTCCGTGTTTGTCCATTTTTACCGAATTTGTATCTCTGTCCTGGACATTGATTTATTGGTATCTGATTTTTTATATTCATTACACTATTTAATTATGATTTCAATACCAACGAGTAAAACGCTAGAAACAGAACCCTTCACAGGGGCCATGGATTTTACAATTTGTAATGGAAATTGTAAAGCAATGTTCAGTTTACTACTCTGTCTGTCTCTGTCTGTCTGTGCCTGTATCTGTCTCTGTCTGTCTATCTCTGTATGACTGTCTGTCTGTCTGTCTGTCTGTCTCTCTCTCTCTCTCTCTCTCTCTCTCTCTCTCTCTCTCTCTCTCGCATTCTCTCTTCTCTCTCTCTCTGTCTCTCTCTCTCTCTCTCTCTCTCTCTCTCTGTCTCTCTCTCTCTCTCTCTCTCTCTCTCTCTCTCTCTCTCTCTCTCTCTCTCTCTCTCTCTCTCTCTCTCTCTCTCTCTCTCTCTCTCTCTCTCTCTCTCTCTCTCTCTCTCTCTCTCTCTCTCTCTCTCTCTCTGTTCAATTAAAATATATTTTCCATTGATGTACCTGTGGTTCGCAAGGGTGCCAGTTGATATTCCAGTAATAACCTCGGCATGCGCTGGTTGTTATTGGATTGGATATCGACCTGTGCTCGTGATTGAAAACCGGGTGATACGCTGAATAATAACTCCATCGAAACAGAAGAACAATATGATCTGTAGTTTCATTTTTGCTGCCAGAGTATTTTAGTCAGTATTGTTGATACATATGACTCACCCTTGATGTATCCTGCAATTAATTGACAGCAGTTGTTTTGACATGGTCTTCTTCCCAGGATTCACTAGAGACTAACCAGCTTTGAAACATTGCAATGCAATCTGATTTATAAATAAACATTGATAAAAAATCAACCACATGGCTGTAGGAGTTCATCAATCCCTTACACAGAGTTGTCTGTCTTTGCATTATCTATCATTTATTATCAACGTCTGAAAGTAGATTTCTAAGAATAACACATGTGATACTACCAAAAACATATGGACCATATATTAAAGCCCTCTCTCTCTCTCTCTCTCTCTCTCTCTCTCTCTCTCTCTCTCTCTCTCTCTCTCTCTCTCTCTCTCCCTCTCTCTCTCTCTCTCTCTCTCTCTCTCTCTCTCTCATCTCTCTCTCTCTCTCTCTCTCTCTCTCTCTCTCTCTCTCTCTCTCTCTCTCTCTCTCTCTCTCTCTCTCTCTCTCTCTCTCTCTCTCTCTCAATGCATTTTCACTTCTCGATTCAGAAAGCTGTACCGTAAGAACTAAATCCCATAGACATAAAATCATGGATTTCATAGATAAAATTAAATATATCTAGTTTATAGATTTAATCTTTTCCAATCATTACACTGACATTTGTTATATTGTGTAATGCCCAGAAACGCAAGAGTGCGAGATTTGTACTGCTCCATCGCACTTTTATTGTCAATGTTTTTGTTCTTTTGTTCTCCTTATTCTCATCCTCCCCAATCTGTAGTGTGGAAATCTGGAAAATACGGCATGAGAATGTGATAGTCATAAGTTTGCATTTTAGCCTTAAATCATGCATTTTTTTCATATTAATTGAAAGAAATGAATACACATTTCAAAGCAATATAAGCTGTCAAAATGATTATTTTTGTCCCCTGACATATAGTCAAGAATATGATAAAATGTTTGTTCAAATACATTATCAAACGCGATATGAAACGTTGTAAAAAATCTTCTGTTCGAAGTTATCTGTTGTATTAGAATTTAAGTTTCCCCATACCTTAAAAAATCCAGCTGTATCTCCGTATGCAATAACCTTTCAGATAAATTCCTCTGCCATATCAAATGCACTTCGTAATGCTGTCAACGGATAACGGTCCTTTACGTGCTCGGGCTATGTTAAAGTCGGCCGATTTTATGTATTTTATATTGACTGTTAAAATACAGGACAGGATTTTTTATTTTCATTGTATTATTTAAGATATATACTTTCAACGTTATTTTTAATACCCGAAGAAAATCGGGTGAATATATGAAAAACATATCTTGTCACTAAAAAATTTTGTTCCCGATATTTAATGTTACTCCGAAAGCTGACATTGACAAAGTAAAAAATATATATGAATAGTATGCTTATCTCATGTTTTATAATCGTGGTGCCATGTCCGGTGGAGTTGGGCGGTGCATGGCCATATGAGTGAAGAATGCAATGGGTTGCGTTAAAAATGGTTCGAGGTCACTCGATATAGCCGGCGCGTGGACAATTTCATAGACGAATGTTTTGAAACGACCAAAAAAAAAAAAAAAAAAAACATGTTTGCCTGATTTTGGTATGGAATGAGTATATACGAAAATAAACTCAGAAGGTACTAACAATGGAATGTATATTAAATGCAAATAACACTCTTAAAAAAAAAATACCGAAAGTTAATTTCCAATGCTCAAAGTAATGGCGGACCGACACTAACTGAAATTATGGGTTACGTTTGGCAAGATTGTTGCAATTATACACATGCATTTGCTATTCTAACCACCAGGTGATCTGTTTGGTACATATATGAGATAATATATTACATAAAATGGGCATGGAAAAAATCACCTACGACAGTTCATATCGCTTTACATTATTGCCCAGAAACACAACAATTCGACTTGGCAAGAGTTTATCTCTAGTTTGAAGCAAAGGCGGGAAGCTTTGCGCGCATGTCATCCCAATAAACAACAAAAAATATATATGTTGGACAGTAACAAGTTCAATTCTAAAACGATTGCTAACAGATACTGCAAGATAAAGAAATATATCCGGTGTAATATGTAACTAGAACAAAGAACATGGTGTATATGGTTAAATAGATTGTACTCTGGAATGGTATTATCATTGGTATTTTTACAGTACCTCCGCAACTCAACACTAGTAATACGATTCAAGGTAATTGTCTGCATTTACATTTGGCCCTTGCCCAGCATGTTGTCGTTCTAATATATAATATGCAAAAAAGAATTCATATCTGAGAAGAAACATATTGCTTTTACAGCGGTAACAACGGCAATCCATCAAAATAATTCTCATAACATACTAGACGATTTTCAAATAAATATATGTATAATACAATAATTAATCTCCAGAAAAAAATGGTATTTCCTGTTTACGTAGAGTCATCTGACCTTGTCCATTTACTTCATGACTTTGAAACGTTGTCACAATACCTCATTCTTCGAACACAAGCATATTATCACGACCTGGCTACTCTGGTCCAATTCGCTGTATGCCGAGGTAACCTACTGTACATCTCAGGAATATATATATATATTATATATATATATATATATATATATATATATATATATATATATATATATATATATATATATATATATATATATATATTATATATATATATATATATATATATATATATATATATATATATATATATATATATGCTGGTGTAATAGAATCAATATAATGTTTTGCTTAGGCTACATGTGTTAGAACAAAATATTTTTTTTCCAAATATTACCGACAGGTTTATTTCAATAAATGATACCATACATTTTACCGAGGAAGTGCAGCATGTTATTGTATGTTATTTTAAAGTTAAAGAATTTGCAAGAACCTGCGTACATCTCGCAATTTTGCGTTAAAATACGTACAATCATAACCATGAAAACATTACATTTTTTTTCACAGCATATATCATTTATATCGCATGTGAGCACTGATGAAGTATTTATTATGCTGTTACAACAAATTACAAGTAAATAGATCAGCGATAGGATTATAAAGCTTTATGGACATACACGTCGCTGCATAGATATTCAATTGTCTATGTGACAGGACAATATTGTACCCTTACATTGTACTTCCTCTCAGTAGCACTTAAATCCCTGGGCCAATATGTGTACATGTAAAACATTTCCAAACTTCAAAGAATATCGCCAGGTTCTCTTAATTTGAAATCACGTAAACAACATAGCTTCTAATGTCCAACTTTAAGGCGAGATACCAGTACACGCAACTGGACCAAAACTTCATTTGCATTTTGATCGTGCGCAATAATTTTAAACAGATCAGTCAATTTTGTCAAGGAATAATTTAAAAGTAGCATTTAAAAGGAAATCCAAAATGCCTTAAAAAAGATCTGGCAGTGTAAAGTGCCACTTCCTCGCCCCCCCCCCCCCCCCGAAAAATCAGTATATTTCCGAAAAATGTAAATAGATAAGTAAAATGTTACTCTATAAGTTCAAGTCTACCATGCCTGTCTTTATTTGATTTAGACTGACTGTGTTTGTAAACATGTACCAATTTACCTTGGTAGACTTAAACATAAATCCCTGTTCAATTAAGTACGTGTTTCGAAATGGACGAAGCCATATACTTATAGTGGCATTGGTGTAGCACAAATGTTAAATGTGTATTCTCCTGCCTCACGTGATATAATAAACATGTTATTCAAAAATAATTGTCATATATTCTATATATTACATTTTCCACTTATATTTCGTTAGGCCCTAGATTTACACAATGTTCTGAATATATATTCTAGTCCACATCTTGTGAAATGTAAACAAACCACGTTTTGACACAAAGGCCTGGGAAACTTTTTAGAGCACAGTGTGTTCAATAGAAGCTGTAGCCTAGAGGAAATATTAGCTTCTAAAAAAGTTTCCGCGCCGCTGTGGTTTTGATTGAAATACATCACTTGGTGTCTCAAAGACCGTGCCAAAATTATTGATAGACCTAGACAGCAAACTTGCTTCGAAGTTCGCCCAATTCGATGGTCATTTTCTGTACTGTGTCACCAGTGTCAATTAATCTTTTTAAAAACTTTTGAATAGTTGACCAAGATAGTAGATACATTAGACATTACCACTGCATTTTGACCTCTTAAACCCAACCCATCAAAACATACTATCGTCTGCCCTGTAGTCGAGACAGAACATCTCTGTGCGGATCCATGTTGTTTAGCTTAGATACGTTTTTACAGATAGCACAGGCGAAAATCCCTTCTTGATACGTCACATCTACAGTACATGTTCAAATTTTTTTACCACGGCATCACCATTTATTGACATCTGTAAGCAAATGTGAACGGTTTATAATCAAACAATGAATTGAAAAGGGTTAACCCGGTAAATAAATTGAATAAATAAACAAATAAATGTATGAATAAATAAATATATATAAAATCAAATTCGGGCGGCCCACTTTTCTATATTTCAGACACTCTGGGTGGAGCAGGGCCTATAGGCTACTATTAAACTCGTTTTAACATTTAATAAAATCCCACGACCGTTATTTCAAGCTTCTTTTATTAATTCAATTGAATTTAATTTAATTGATTTTTATACTTTGATAAAGATTTAATCTAGTCATGGTGATTTTCGTGGAAACAAAACTAACCGTGTCTGTATGAGTAGGCCTATCCATTGCAAAAATATCTTGCAATGATTTTTTAGTGAATATAGGGAGGTTAATGAACAATAAAAAATCGAAAATTCTAGCGAGTAAACACTAAAATAATTTTCTACTGTTTCGTGCATTATTACACCTCTCTCTCTCTCTCTCTCTCTCTCTCTCATACAGTCTCTCTAGTTCTCTTCTCTCTCTCTCTCTCTCTCTCTCTCTCTCTCTCTCTCTCTCTCTCTCTCTCTCTCTCTCTCTCTCTCTCTCTCTCTCTCTCTCTCTCTCTCTCTCTCTCTCTCTCTCTCTCTCTCTCTCTCTCAGTTTCAGTTATAATATGATTGTGGAGACCTAAGCGAGGATCCAGGAATTTTCAGGGAGTGAAAGTGGTGCGTTTATTATGTGTAAAGAATTGGATATTATCGGTGATTAAATTTCCAGATCTACAGCTGATAATCACACACGGGAAAATCTTATATACGGGAAATATATTTTTTTTATCCAATGCAAATATGTTTACAAATAAATGTTCATATATATATATATGTATTAAGCGTGATGATTTAACCCCTCGGAAAATGGAACCTTCCCCAGATTCCAAAAATAAATTCTGTATAGATATGCATAATGTATGTAGATCCAAGTCTGATAATACGGTACTTGCATTAGCCTTCAATGTTTTTTTTTATGGGATCAATCTTTATATTTACTAGAGATCTACTACACTAGAGAAGAAAAAATAATATAATATAATCAATTTTCAATTCCATGAACTTCGAGGATTCGGTTTTTCGAGAGATAGATTAAAAATACGATAGCATTGGGATCAAACTTCGTGATTGAGTGGATGTACATAGAATCATTTACAACTTGTATCTATTCACATTTTTACCCTGAGGTATATTAAAAGTGTGTCTTCTAGAATATGGGAATTATGTTAAATTAAGGTCAGTAGATTTAATTTCAATTCAGTCGTGATTTTATCACTGATCATTTTCCATTGAAAGAGATTTAAAGTCTAAATCGAACCATAACAGGAGTGACATGCTACTCGTCACACAAGTATCAGAGATTCGGAAATGCATTCGTTCAAGGCAATATGTTTTACCTGTACAACCTATGTTTTGGAAAGTGGCCGTAATATTTTGGATTTAGACTGAAACCAGATGTGGCACGTAACCTCGGCAGACCTAAATATGTACCGGTAAATGCTAATTTTTACAAATTTATGCAAGGTAATACCTCAATTACACATCGTCATGCTGTACAAATTGCGCGTTTCGTGTAATTGCCAAATGTCGCTATCTGTAATTTCAAAATTTATACATTGTTTTGTCTGACTCATATTTAAAACATACCTCAATCAAATTCACTAAATTCGGCCACTCACATTTGGTATCGAAAGAATCATATGGAGACATCTTGTTGGTGGCCTATACACCAAGAGTGTAAAACAACATAAACACAAACAAACATTTGGTATAATGCTGGGCATCAAGAGTAATGTTGTATTAAATCGCAATAGCCTAGCTGGCCTTTCGGTTAGATAATTTAAAATACAAAAAAGCCATTCATATAACCATTTTTTAATTAAGTATTGTTTTTCATTTGTTGAACATCATCGGGGTATAAAAGCAATTGCTCATGGAAACAAATTCTGTACAGCACAAGTGCTGCACAATGAATATTTTTTCCATGAGCAATTGCCTTATACCCCGATGATGTTCGAAAAATGAAAAACAATCCTTATATTTATATACATTACCATTTTCCCGTGAAACTGTAGTCCAATAGATACTAAATTCATTCTAGAACACTGAGTTTGCCGGGGGGGGGGGGGGGGGGGGGGGGGGGGGGGGGGTCATATGACGTAATGGCTGTTTTGACATGAAAATTAGTTCCCTTTTCTGATCGCAAATACTAATGAAATTAAGGTTTAATTTCTGGTGTTATATCATTTTGAAAGAAACTAGTTATATGGACAATTTTGAATACTTATTCTCAGATTTAGTTCGCGATTTTTAATATTCGACCATTTAGTAGTTGCAGGTTAAATGTGTCGGAAGAGAATTGCCCGAATGGGCCGTGTGCAAATGGCTGATAGGCTAACCATGTGCGATTTGGATAGCAACAGATGATCGTTGTTTACAATAAATTTTCGCTTTAATTCTGACATTTTATCAGTGGAATATATCACTAAAAGTTTACGCGTGACTGTTGATATTTGTCGATGGCAACTGGAAGTAGCCATTTTATTTGTTATTTTACCAATCGCTGAATCAGCTGGGAAATGCCATGAACTATGAAGTAAGTAAACCTATTTCAGTATATAGGCTAGCCCACTAGCAAATCCTTCAAATCAATTGAAACAATACAAATGCAGATTATGTTGTGAAATAACAAACTTTTATTGTTCTGCTTAATCGATAATTATCGACACGTTTGTTATGGAAAATCCGTGTAGCCCTATAAATTATAATAGATCCATATGTCAATTCAAACTTCAATTTTTACCATCTGATCATATATAGTACCCCGTCAATTTATTGAGAAACCTATAAACACTACTTACGCTCGGCATTAACATTACAGGTTGTGAAAAACAAGATGGGCCTGGTAATTAGCCTAGCAATTAATAGGATTTGAGGTGAACTGGGAGTCGATTTCACGCGATGCGAATGACGAATTGTTTCTGACAGGAATATCATATATGGTGACGGAAAAGCAAACTGTTTATCAGAGATGCAGGACAAAATTGCACTAGACCTGACTCCCTTTTCAACTTACTTACAAGCAACGTAACTACGAAGCAAATTTCCGTTTATGTGGCCTGTATTTCTTTTCATAACATGACCTAGATCTATCGCAATAGGTCTATGAAATGGTCTCTATAGTGTGCTACAGATGCAGACCTAGTCTTGTGTTTTCGATTTCTTTCGGTGATTTTTGTTTGTTTTGTGGTAATTAATGGATTTAAATAAAAACATGGAATGAATGTGTGTTATTTTATTCTTCATTGAATCATTCATATGTTCAGAGAATACTTGTCCGACAAATCGCTGCCGTAATATGGTCATGGAAAGGGTTTCGTAGATATCCATGTATTCCTACGCCAGCTGGCGGTTAACACTTGGATCACGTGATCACTCACTGGTTTTATTGATACAACTAAACGGAAGGAAATTACAGTCGATATGTAAAACAATTGACGGAGCATGTTAAATGCGCTGTGTATGATAGCATTGTGGTATGCAATTCTAGCGCAAGTCATTGTGATGTCACATTTAATACAGGTTTAATGAATACTTTCAGATTTAATGACACATTAACTCGTGAAGATTTAATGAAGGTTTCATATAACAACTTTTAATGTACCCATTAACTTACAAATCATTAAAAAATTAACGAAAATTTAGGCTTAATGTTTCATTAAATTTACTGAACAGTTGATGCAACCGGGTCCTGATATATGTATTCATATATATATATATATATATATATATATCCGATTATCTTCAGGTATTTAAAATAGCACTGACAAGCATATATTTTACATAATACATGCACTTTCTAATAAATCACATAGAAATTGGCCGAATTTAACATAGTAAGAACCCGTAAAGGACCGAGAACCCCTGACCGAATTACGAAGAACATTTGACGAAAGAGTTTATCTCAAAGGTCATGCATACGAAAATACAGCTAGATTTATTTTAACGTACGGGAAAACTTAGATTGGAATAAAACAAATAACTTCGATTTTTTTTAAGTTTTAAGTGTTTGATGATGTATTTGAACACATTTTTAATCATATTTTCGATATTATGTCAGGGGACAAAAATAATCATTGTGACAGGTTATATCGCTTTATCTACAAACACGTGATGGATCATGCATTGGTAAGGAACATCCTTTTTGATTTACACAAAAATATATCTAGTGCATTTACTCTCTCTCTCTCTCTCTCTCTCTCTCTCTCTCTCTCTCTCTCTCTCTCTCTCTCTCTCTCTCTCTCTCTCTCTCTCTCTCTCTCTCTCTCTCTCTCTCTCTCTCTCTCTCTCTCTCTCTCTCTCTCTCTCTCTCTCTCTCTCTCTCTCTCTCTCTCTCTCTCTCTCTCTCTCTCTGCAACTGTGCATCTGACCAGATATGTGATGTCCAAGATAGTTGTGTACAGGACAATACAGGAAGTAAGTGTATTTATCTTAAATTTATTTCTAATATTAGCAAGAATACCAAAGTTATAATTTTACAAAAAGACCAAAATAAATGCTCTAGACGATCGTTTCTGTCAGTAAGACTTGATCAATTGAGTTCGAATTTAATATAAATGTATATTTCCGAAAGGTTCATTTGGATTTGAATATCACTATTTCAAGTATTTTTACGAAGTTTTGGAATATATTTTAGACGTCATTCCAGTACTTTGTCTATACATTTTTCATTTTTCTATTTAGAAAACACTACCAATGTTTTTAAAGTGAAAAGTTAAATTGAATGTAGATATTTTTCTTTAAACTTTAGGTTCCTCTGACATAATTGATGCTACTAGTACTGAACAGCAGACAACCAAATTGCCTGATTATAACGGGGGATTCTATTGGTATCAACTATTTGGTGTACCTTTGGGAGTTGTAATAATTGTGATGATATTGCTGACTGTCCATACACAGAGGTATTAGAATAGAACGTATTCCTAGTTACTTTTAGTTGTTGCAACTGTACCAGAAATAGCCGATTTATGTTTATTTTGAGCTGCGTTTTCTTTCAATTATCAACATATTACTGAAGTTATAAATTTACAAAAAAGGGTCATACTAAATACTGAAGACGATTTAACTATTATGGTATATTAATACGTGCGATAATTATGACATATTATGCAAATATTTGATGTTGTGATGGTTTGTTGTAAAATAGATAATTCAAATTGTTGATGATGATGATTGTATCACTGATAACAATATGCAATGTGTAAGAAATATACTATTATATGAGCATTTTGATATACTCTTTCTGGGCCCAAGGTTTCCGATATTAGGCAAATGGCCGAATGCTCGATGGGTGATATCGGGACCGAGGGCTGCGCAAGAGTGTGATATCAAAATGGTCAACATATCTTGTATAAATATTGAGATAAAACATTACTGTTTCAAGTGTTAATCCTGTTTACTGTTACACAGATGTCATTATGTCATATTGAAAAAAAAAAAAACAAAAAAAAAAAATAAAAAAATAAAAAAAGACGTTCATTGAGTTTTACGTTCAACTGCGTGAATTACACAACATGTTTTGTAATTGATTTCGTAAATCTTGAACAAGTGTGAAAATTGTGAAACGTTCAGGATAAATGTGCACAGTTATATCTAAGAGTGAGAACATGAACATGAAAACTAAGGTATGATAAGTTAGAGATTGTTTGTGAAGGTATGGCGTAAATAAAAAAATTCATAAAACTGTTTTTATGTTAATGTTTGTAATGTGTCATGTGCTAAATAATACATCCTTGAAGTTACAGCGTAGTGACGTAATGTTTACTGTCGGAAAGTTTACCTGAATTGGACTCCCAATATTGAGTTAATGGCTTTTGTATACAATCTTTCTGTTACTGAAATCGCTTGAAATATATATATATATATATATATATATATATAATATATATTATATATAATATATATATATATATATATATATAAATATATATATATATATATAATATATATATAATATATATATTATATATATATATATAGTTTCAATTTTCTTTTTCTGTGCGTCCGTGAAAATATTAACACTTCTGTTGCAGGTCAGTGTAGTAATACAAATAGGAGTGATATAATACTTGTGCAACTTCCTTAACAGAATTCTGTGACGCGGTATCTTATCACTTTCACCATCATATTTCGCAGTTAGCAATTGCAGATCTAGACTTTGAAATTAAAAAAAATCCATATTGTTGAAGTGTTTTAAGCAATAGTTATATTACTCATACCAGGCAGAAATCGGTGGTCGCATTTCAATCTTTCAAATTCCTTAACCACAGAACAAGTCCGTGTTCTTACTTCCATTAAACAATTTTCGATCGGTGATAAACAGACACCCAACTAGTCAAGTAGACTGAAAGATCAATGTAAATCTTTGATATATATATATATATATATATATATATATATATATATATATATATATATATATAAATTATATATAATATATATATATATATATATATATATATATATATATATATATATATATACCTACCTACATACATACATACATACATACATACATACATACATGCATATATTTATATATATATATATATATATATATATATATTATATATATATATAATACCTACATACATACATACATACATACATACATACATACATGCATATATTGATATATATATATATATATATATATTATATATATATATATATATATATATATATATATATATATATTATATATATATATATATATAGATATAATATATATATTATATATATATATATATATATATATATATATATAATATACTATATATATATAGTAATATATATATATATATATATATATTATATATATATAATATATAACATATATATATATATATATATATATATATATATATATATATAATATATATATATATATATATATTTATAACATTGTTCATCTATTCGACTGTTACCTGTTGAATAAGAGAAATAAACCAACAAAGAACACAAAAGATGATGTCAAAAATGTTTAATACTGTATGGAATTTCGATAGTTGCAAATATGTTTACAATGATACAATTAACAGTATGTTATTCTAAAGTAAAAACTCGCACTGAAAGCTTCATTTTCAATTCTAAAGCTAGGATAGCAATATTTTTGCAGTGATTCTTCATTGATGGATTTTAGATAGTTTATGTTCACACTACAACTCCAGATTAGTTCGAGGGCTATTATCTAGCTATGTTTATAAGCATTCCCAAAATGTTTATGCAATTTTAGGATTACACAACGTAAGTTAACAAGGCTAGCTGACCTGTTATAGTTCCCTTATGTTTACAAAATCACCATAATCAACAAAGGTTAACATACAAACAAATAATTCTGTATAATAATGTAGTAAAAGCTAATAAATACCTGGTAAAAGTGATGAAACATGATATGAAATCTTGTAAAATGAAGTTCAAAAGGACAAGATCCATGTTTAGCGATATAGGCCCTGTGATATCTTAAAAATTAAAGTGGAATGAATTGAAATAAAATTGTTATCATAGGTTAGTCAAGGCTTGGTTACTATCGCATCATGCCAAAATTTCCCGCCAAAAACGTCATCTTGCTGAATTCTATAATAGGGGACAAGAATCGATATCGGACTAGTTTTATGCAGAAATCTCCATTTTTTCTACTTTGATCACGTTTTTCATATAAAGCTACACCCTCTGATCTAAAAAGTAATTGCAGTCCATTAATATTTATCAGCAAAGGGTACATTTTATTCAAGCGATAATTTTTAGATCAGAAGGTGTGCTTGTTGATGAAAATTAACATTATACTAAACCAAGGAGCAATCCGGAATGAGCTATTTTACATATGTAAACGAACAAATCAATCGTTCAGTGAACAATATTTACTTAAAAAAAATATCTACATGGAATTTGAATGAGAAACAAGAAAAATTAGGAGTTTGGTTTCTTATCTTTTTTTTCCTTGAATTACACAATCTAGATTTAGATGTTTTTCTGGGGACTCAACCTATTTTAGACTGATCCTACACTATCGTTGTCTGCAACGTCATAAATCAGTTGGACGTATCGCATCGGCACCCTCTAAACAGTTTAATTTTATTGTCTTAGTTTGTTTTAACACACACTATAAAATAACATTTTTTATATACTAGACAGATCTAGCCATATTTAGCAAAGTACATCTACTGTTGTTTGCCTCGTGAGTAGGTTACTGGTTAGAATTTGTAGTATCTTGGCTACTAGTACTGCAGTTGCAGGCTAGTGATCATGTGGAGGCAGATATCCGACTCAACTAGACATATTCAATGTAAAGATCGTACACAATACAGGCCAATAAATAATGGAGAAAGAAGCAATTAAACATTGTTTATTTTAATATTGAAAATAAAATACAGAAATTATAGGAAATCATCGAACGGCATCGTCTAAACATGATCCTGATCTAGCCTACTATGCAATATTTAGGAGCTAGTGCCATATAATTCACAATGACGCAGCGGTTTGGTTGTGGACTTTAGAGTCAGGGGTCCAGGGTTCTAATCTGAATTTTGACCAACTTTTTTTTCGGTTCAATTATTAAAATATTTATTTCTCCCGCTCACAATACAGTTAATATAATATTTCAAAAATATTAGTTTTTTTTTAACTCGGACGATTAGCCATATTGTAACTCAAGAACAAAGTAAATAAGCCTATATGAAAATATCTTGTTTTACAATTTCTGTCTTCTTTTTCAATTGAAAACAAAAAATATTTTTTAAAAAATATCATGAGACATCATTCTATGGTATCTGCATTAGGTTCTATGAAGTGAAAAATGAATGCTTACGTAAACTTGAAACACTACAGAGGATCATCATAATAAATTGACGGACTTTGAAAATACACAAGAATAATGAGTCCATGGGACAGTTTTTAGTGGTTTCAAATTCAACAGTTTTTTTTTCTTTAGTCCAATATATTCAATTTGATAGTAAAAAAGTAAAAAGATATAGCACGCTTAACAAAATGTTTATATGATACCTACTATATGTTAATGCTGTGATTTTCTGCTCACTTTTATTCTGCTCACTAAACGACATCCGTATTTATAGTTTGATAGTATTTAAAATTATATTATTTAATGCGGATTCTTTCTTTATTACTCGGATGGATTAATTATTTCCACAGATTCTGTTGAAAATAATAATTTTAGGAATTCCATGAAAAAAAAAATTCAAAATGAAGAGGTGTAGATATAAAATGCGATAATTTTCCTGCTTCTGGTCTCCCCCTACCTTAATTATTTCCTAGATATGGATACCCAGCATATATTGGATACAGGGCAAGTAAAAAACCAAAAATCCTGTCTTAGCCTTATAATTCCCCCCTGTGCTGTACCTTTCCCTGTTGAAGGGGATTTAATTAAAGTCGGTGACCTTGATAGTAATGCTGGTGGGGATGTTAAGCTTATTAATTTCATTCATCCAAGAAATATTGTCATTTCCATTTAAAAATCGCCTGGCTATCCATGTTTAAGATTTAAAAAATATTCTTCTAATATCTAATATAAAAATAATTTACAAGAGATGACTTTCGTATATCATTTCCATAAATATGTGGTTTCTGTATACCTTTCAAGTATTTTTTTTTCTTCACCCGAATAATTCACTATACATAAGAATTTTATTTTTTCGAATGTTGTCATTAGAACATGACAGAAGAATAACCAACATTTGAGACTAGAATCAATTTCATCACACCAATAAAAAAATCAGGAAATCTATGATTTTCAATCATTTCCCATTGGTTTTACACCCAAATAACCATTTATTGGAACTTTCCAATTGTTTGTAATATGGAATGACCGCACGTAAAGACATAATTATGGGCTATTTGACTGCACAAATATCACAATATACACATGTTTAAAAAATCCCCAAATCTGTGATTTCCAATCATTTTACACAGTTTTTACCTATAAAATAACCTTGTAAAACCGTCTGTTGAAACTATTCAATATTTGTGATAATGAAATGACCCTACTGAAGACAAAAATGTTAATCGTACACATATTTGAATGGATAATTTTAATAAGTAATTCCCCCCAAAATCTGTGATTTTCATTCATTTTTCACTGTTTTTACCCCAAAATAACCTTGTAAAACCATTTTTTTGGAACTTTTATTTTTTTTTGAGATATTTAAATGACCCTACATATTGCCATATGTGTCATTTGATGGGACATATATATCAAAACAGATAATTTTAATTAAATTAATTCCCCAAAATAAATCTGTGATTTTTCAATCATTTTTCACTGTTTTTACCCCAAAATAACCTTTGTAAAACCATTTTTTGGAACTTTTATTTTTTTTGAGATATCAAATGACCCTACATATAGCCATATGTGTCATTTGATGGGACATATATCAAAACAGATAATTTTAATAAATAATTCCCCCAAATCTGTGATTTTCAATCATTTTTCACTGTTTTTACCCCAAAATAACCTTTTGTAAAACCAGTTTTTTGGAACTTTTATTTTTTTCGAGATATTAAAAATGACCCTACATATAGCTATATGTGTCATTTGATGGGACATATAATCAAAACAGATAATTTTAATAAATAAATCCCAAAATCTGTGATTTTCAAATTCATTTTTCACTGTTTTTACCGCCAAAATAACCTTTAAAACCAGCTTTTTTTGAACTTTTATTTTTTTTGAGATATCAAATGACCCTATCATATAGCCATATGTGTCATTTTGAGTGGGACATATATCAAACAGGATAATTTTAATTAAATAATTCCCCAAAATCTGTGATTTTCAATCAAATTTTTCACTGTTTTTTTACCCCAAAATAACCTTGTAAAAACCATTTTTTTGGGAACTTTTTATTTTTTTGAGATATTAAATGACCCTACATATAGCTATATGTGTCATTTGATGGGACATATATCAAAACAGATAATTTTAATAAATAAATCCCCAAAATCTGTGATTTTCAATCATTTTTCACTGTTTTTACCCCAAAATAACCTTTAAAACCAACTTTTTTTGAACTTTTATTTTTTTTAGATATGGAATGAACTGTAGATAAATACAAATGTGTCACTTGATTGAATGTATATTCTGGACAGATAATTTTTAAAAATAATTTCCAGAAATATGTGATTTTGTCAAATTTTCATTGTTTTAGCCCCAAAATGATGGTATAAAAGAGTTTTTCTATTTAAAAAAATGTACATCAAGTTTCAAAATGTGGTTGAGCACTCTGCATTTTAAAAGTAAAATCATTTGATTCTGACACAGGGCCATTTTTCACCCATCATGGTCCTACTCCTTTGCAAAATAGTCTTAGACTTGGCTATTTTACCAATTATGAACTTCAATTTACAAGATTGCATCGAACAAAAAAAGTTCCAAGATATTTTTTGACCGATCGGTTTGGTATTTATCGTATCTTATCGTTTTTATCATAAACAATACTAACTGGAGTGTCATAGACTAATTTTTGTTTAGTAAAAACTAGCTATTGCTGGAACTTTATTTAACTGAATAAAATTGTACAACAGATGTTTACTAATGACTTATAAATCGTAAAAATATGCATTAGTATTTAATAAATAACATATTTTACCAAACAGAAAAAAAAATTAAATAATCGAAAACATGATCGAATTAATTCAAATTATTTGATGTAAAAACAACAGCAAATGTGGAACAAGCATTTTCAGAGTATTGATGAATCAATGCATGTCCCCACCGCCCTGGCGATGTCTATAACATGTCAAAAAAGAAGAAGAAACATACAAATATATTTATGTTTACTCTTCAGCATTAATGTTCGACCCCTAAATATCCTATATGTAAGGTATCGGCATCCTAATACTATTATTAAATGAATGATGAAAACTTAACAAAAACCATAACAACATTTTTTTGACGGTCGGAATGAGGCAGTCAAAATTTATAGTCCCCCGTTTTCACAGGTAGGGTACATATAAATGTTTTTTACATCTCTTAACATGTATTGACTTCTAACGTATTAACAACAAATTCAATGAATTAACATGTTGTATTTAGTGGCATGTTGGTTTCGGAATTTGAGACAGAAAGCAAGAAACGAAATATAGAAATGCACAAAAAGAACTCCATATATACTTAAACTTATTGTACTACTAGATAATTTGTTAGAGTGATTTAAAATACAGCAATTATCTCCCATTCTGTCTCGAATATTAAACGATGTTTGTATAGCCGCAATATCCGTGCCTCCTGAACGTAGCTTATGCTGAACAGGTGATACAAAGTGGTGTGTACAATTCTGGGGGGACTTGACTACAGTACGCTGGGAATAAGCCGTTTAATTCCTAACCATTGCGGATGCTGTTGTTCCGTAATATTCTTGGGATATTACTTATTTAGAAATGGGAGGCCTGGTGGTATTCTCTTGAACACCTACAGGTTTATCTAAATTGTTGAACGTTTATCTGAAAAAAATATACAATGAGTTAGAGCGTTGGCACATTTTCATATACAAAAATAAAAACAATATTTAAAGATAATAAAAATACAGCTATAAAATAATACAAAAATGCCCAATTTAATATGTTCCTTGAGAAAGACAACAGTGGAAATCACAAGTATTAATCGACGCAAGCGAGTACATCGTTAAAGGTGATTTACAAAACATTTAATGAATTGTTCAAATAAAGCAGACGCATATACAGATTGCAAATGTTGTAGACAGTTATCAAGGTATAAAAATAGTCACTTTATGATATACCATGTTTGTGCGACTGACGTTAGTACTTATGTCAAGTGTAGTATAAAAAAGTGTGTTCGATGATTTAGAGCGCTTGTCCTTTACTGCAGAATTAAACTGTCAAAATTTTTAGCTTACACATCACTTCCTACACAAAACTTATGGTTTTATACTAATAAACAGAACAATATTCGACGTACGTACTTCATCTCTATATCAAAATTAACCGAATGTTTGTATTTGGTGGTCACCTTTCTTTAAAACACTTTTACAGAGAGAGAGAGAGAGAGAGAGAGAGAGAGAGAGAGAGAGAGAGAGAGAGAGAGAGAGAGAGAGAGAGAGAGAGAGAGAGAGAGAGAAGAGAGAGAGAGAGAGAGAGAGAGACGAGAGAAGAGAGAGAGAGGAGAGTGAGAGAGAGAGAGAGAGAGAGGAGAGAGAGAGAGAGATAGAGAGAGAGAGAGAAAGAGAGAGAGAGGTGTAATAATGCACGAAACAGTTAAAAATGATTTTAGTGTATACTCGCTAGAATTTTGTTTTTTATTGTTCATTATCCTCCCTATATTCACTATATGATCATTGCAAGCTATTTTTGCAATGGATAGGCCTACTCATGCAGAAAAGTTGATACAGACACGGTTCGTTTTGTTTCCACGGAAATCACCATGACTAGATTAAATCTTTATCAAAGTATAAAAACCAATTAAATCAAATCCAATTAAATTAATAAAAGAAGCTTGAAATAACAGTCGATCGAGAGAGAGAATTACAGAGTATGTATAAGATTTGAATTTCTATATACTAAGATTGTTTTGTATAAGACTCATGGGGTGGCATTTAAATTTGGTTCTGAACTTCGTGATGTCGCTGTGGTCATCCAATTCTCAACGGAATGATTTTTATTTATTCCGTAATAAACATTCTTCAAGGAACTGCATCGTGTTGTTTCTCGTTCAGATTATGTGTTTCTGTTTTTAATAGGTTTTGTTTGTTGTCATTGCATCCTAAAAGTAAAAGAAATGAATCATATCAACTAGAAAATGATATTTCGATTTAGAAAAATCAAAACGAAATTATATAAATACAGAGATCATTGGAATCATAAATGAGCTGGACCTTAATATACTGAAAGTTGATTTGTTGTATTTTGAATAACCGCACTTTTTAAAAAAAAGAACTTGTTCTATCTATCTCAACATTCTAATAAGAAAGGCTGCTTCGTTTTACAATTCAATTATTGTTTACATCAGCATTTGATTTCTGGCAAGTGACACATTACCTCATAACCCCGAGTATTTCCAGCGTTTTGCTAGCAATACCATTTAAACAAAATAATGATCAAATTAATGAATAAATATGCGAATGACTAATAAATCCAGTTTATTGATTCTAGAATACATTATTGTCCTTTGTTATAGATAAGTTAACACACACACACACACACACAT
>BROG01001885.1:0-23648 GCA_030159075.1 Atrina japonica | reverse complement strand
ATTACATACAAAACCTTGTTCACCCTTAGTAATAGATTGATAATACTTTGACGTCTGGTAATTTTGGTGGCTCATGCTTTCCGCTTTTGTTCAGAATAGTAAACATATGTCTCATTACCATCACTAAATTATTCAGTCTTTTTTCATCTTTTGGGTACATTTTCAGAAGAGTTTTTTGATTTACAATACGGGCTTTAATCTGTTCGTCTGTTTACAAATAGTGTATCCATCTAGCACTGTTTCCGATGCTTCGACAGAATATCATGCACTCATGCTATTTCGATAAGTTTGTTAATCGGGCTGTTTGTATCAAGGTGTATTGGTCATCTATTTTAAGGATATTTCAGCTTTTTTTATGTTGACTTTATATGTAGTTGTTACAGGACAATCATTGAGAATAGAATGTTTAAGTTGCTGCTCCCAGCCCTAAATTTAGTTACCCATCTACAAATAGAACCGTGAGACATTTTACCCTCTTCTTGTGAGCGATATTTTTATCTGTGTTATGCCTAAGTGATCTATTTATCGAGACGAGGTGAGTTTGAGAACTCTGCGAGTATATTTATTAAAATATATTTCAGTTATTTTTTCATTTTACAAACTGACTTATATTTCGGTAATTAGAGCTACCTAAGATATGTTCGTCTCTGGTCGGCGATTTACACTTAGGGATAGATCTATAGCTTTCAAGCTTTATTTGTCTCTAGATGTGTTATACATGTCTTTGCCCTAACATTTATTAGAATGACATCAAAGGACAAGATCCATGTTTAGCGATATAGGCCCTGTGATATCTTAAAAATTAAAGTGGAATGAATTGAAATAAAATTGTTATCATAGGTTAGTCAAGCTTGGTACTATAGCATCATGCCAAAATTTTTCCCCGCCTAAAACGTCATCTTGCTGAATTTCTATAATAGACAAAACGCGATATCGGGACTAGTTTTCTGCAGAAATCTACATTTGTTTCTACTTTGATCACATTTTTCATATAAAGCACACCCTCTGATCTAAAAAGTAATTGCGGTCCATTAAATCTTATCAGCAAAGACATTTTTTTCAAGCTTTTTAGATCAGAAGGTGTGCTGTTGATGAAAATTAATATTATACTAAACCAAGGAGCAATCCGGAATGAGCTATTTTACATATGTAAACGAACAAATCAATCGTTCAGTGCACAATATTTACTTTAAAAATATCTACATGGAATTTGAATGAGAACAAAGTAAAATTAGGAGTTTGGTTTCTTATCTTTTTTTCTGAATACACAATCTAGATTTAGAATGTTTTTCTGGGACTCAACCTATTTTAGACTGATCCTACACTATCGTCTGCAACGTCATAAATCAGTTGGACGTATCGCACCGGCACCCTCTAAAACATTTTAATTTTATTGTCTTAGTTTGTTTTAACACACACTATAAAATAACATTTTTTATAATAGACAGATCTAGGCATATTTAGCAACAGTACATCTACTGTGTTTGCCTCGTGAGTCGGTTACTGGTTACGAATTTGTAGTATTCTTGGATACTAGTACTGCAGTTGCAGGCTAGTGATCAGAGAAGGCAGATATCCGACTCAATAGACATATTCAATGTAAAGATCGTACACAACACAGGCCAATAATAATGGAGAAAGAAGCAATTAAACATTGTATGTTTTAATATTGAAAATAAAATACAGAAACTATTGGAAACCATCAAACGGCATCGTCTAAACATGATCCTGATCTAGCCTACTATGCAATATTTAGGAGCCAGTGTCGTATAATTCAAAATGGCGCAGCTGTTCGGTCGTGGACTTTAAATTCAGGGGTCCAGAGTTCAAATCTGAATATGACCAACTTTTTTTTCGGTTCAGTTATTAACATATTTATTTCCCCGCTCACAATAAAGTATAATGTTTTCAAAAATAATATATATTTTTTTAACTCGGACGATTTGCAATATTGTAACTCTAGAACATAGTAAATAGGCCTATAGATCTATATTAATTTATGAAAATATCTTTTTTAAAATTTCTGTCTTCTTTTTTAATTGAAAAAAAAAAATATTTTAAAAAAAATATGAGACATCATTCTACTGGTATCTGCATTAAGGTTCTATGAAGTGAAAATGAATGCTTATGTAAACTTGAAAACACAGAGGATCATCATAATAAATTGAGACTTGTAAAATGCACAAGCAATAATGAGTCCATGACAGTTTTTAGTGGTTTCAAATTCAACAGTTTTTTTCTTTAATCCAATATTTCAATTTGATAGTAAAAAGTAAAAAGATATAGCACGCATGATAAAATGGTTATATGATACCTACTATATATTAATGCAGTGAATTTCTGCCTCACTAAACGACATCCGTGTTTATAGTTTATAATATTTAATTATATTATTTAATGCATTTCTTCCCTTATTACTCGGATGGATTAATTATTTCCACAGATTCTGTTGAAAAATCATAATTTTAGGTATTTCCATGAAAAAAAAATTTCGAAATGGAAGAATGTAGACGATATTAAAATGCGATAATTTTCCTGCTTCTTGGTCTCCCCCTACCTTAATTATTTCCCAGACATGGATACCCAGCATATATTGGATACAGGCAAGTAAAAACCAAAAGATCCTGTCTTAGCCTTATAATCCCCCCCCCCCCTGTGCTGTACCTTTCCCTGTTGAAGGGGATTTAATTAGTCGATGACCTTGATAGCTATGCCGGTGGGATGTAAAACGATCCAACTTGGGGCTACCCAAGTCAAACAGGTTGAAGGGTAGATGTCAGATCTGAGACACCACCTGGGTTCCTCGCTTATAGGGGCGTTAAAGCGAGGATATGAAAAGATATATAAAACCTCGGTGCCAAACCCATGCTAACTCACAGAGATGGAAAGTGTTTGTGGTAGCAATTTTTGGTGTTGGATTACAAGTCACATGCTATTTAAATGGACAATACAACATGTATTATTTTCTCTGTTTCAGACAATTCACGTGGTTTTGTACAAGATGCTACCAATATATAATGAAGACATTACACAAGCTTATTAATTTCATTCATCCAAGAAATAGTTGTCATTTCCATTAAAAATCGCCCTGGCTATCCATGTTTAAGAATTTAAAAAATATTTCTTCTAATATCTAATACGAAAATAATTTACAAGAGATGACTTTCATATATCATTTCCATAAATACGTGGTATGTGGTATGTGGTTTCTGTATACCTTTCAAGTATTATTTTTTTCTTCACCCAAATAATTCACTATACATAAGAATTTATTTTTCGAATGTGTCATTAGAACATGATAGAGAATAACCAACATTTGAGATTAGAATCAATTTCATCAAGACAAATAAATAAATCAGAAATCTGTGATTTTCAATCATTTCCCATGGTTTTACACCCAAATAACTCATTTATTGGAACTTTTTCCAATTGTTTGTAAAATGGAATGACTGCACGTAAAAGACATATTTATGGGCTACTGTGACTGCACAAATATCACAATATACAATGTTTAATAAAAAAATCCCCAAAATCTGTGATTTTCAATCATTTTACACAGTTTTTACTAAAAAATAACCTGTAAAACCATCTGTTGAAACCTCTTCAAGTATTGTGATATGAATGACCCTACTGAAGACAAAATGCCACTTAAATCGTATACATATTTGAATGGATAATTTTAATAAGTAATTCCCAAAAATCTGTGATTTTCAATTATTTTTCATAGTTTGTACCCAAAAATAACCATGTAAAACAATTTTTAATGTTTTGTTCAATATTGAATGACCCTATATCATTTGATGGGACATATATCAAAACAGATAATTTTAATAAATAATTCCCAATAATCTGTGATTTTCAATCATTTTTCACTGTTTTTACCCCAAAATAACCTTGTAAAACCATTTTTTGGAACTTTTAATTTTTTAACGGTATTAAATGACCCTACATTTAGCCATAATGTGTCATTTGCTGGGAAATATATCAAAACAGATAATTTTAATAAATAATTCCCAAAAATCTGTGATTTTCAATCATTTTTCATTGTTTTTACCCCAAAATAACCTTGTAAAACCATTTTTTGGAACTTTTTTTTTTGGAGATATTAAATGACCCTACATATAGCCATATGTGTCATATTGATGGGGAACATATATCAAAACACGATAATTTTAATAAAATAATTTCCCAAAAAATCTGTGATTTTCAATCATTTTTCACTGTTTTTACCCCAAAATAACCTTTAAAACCAGTTTTTTGGAACTTTTATTTTTTTGAGATATGGAATGAACTTGATTGAATGTATATCTGGACAGATAATTTTTAAAAATAATTTCCAGAAATATGTGATTTTTGTCAAATTTTCATGTTTTAGCCCAAAATGATGGATATAAAAGAGTTTTCTTTAAAAATGTACATCAATTTTCAAAATGTGGTTGAGCACTGCATTTTAAAAGTAAAATCATTTGATTCTGACACAGGGCCATTTTTCACCCATCATGGTCCTACTCCTTTAAAATGAATTTTGAAATATTTTTCGGCAACAGTTTTTAAATATGTAGTCTAGGTCAGTCACATAGATCTACGTGTTTAAGATCTAGACTAGATTAGATATCTATATTTCAGTTTTTTCTTTGAAGTATCGATACCAAATAAAATCGATCGTCACTAATTGTTTAATCTATCATGACCTGTTGATATTATGACTCTCTCTCTCTCTCTCTCTCTCTCTCTCTCTCTCTCTCTCTCTCTCTCTCTCTCTCTCTCTCTCTCTCTCTCTCATCCGACATTAAAGTTTTCACTATCCAATCGTATTTGTCGTGCATGGGACGCATTTTATATTGCACGCGACGTATTGCTCTCTCTCTTTCTGTGTGTGTGTGTGTCTCTCTCTCTCATCAGCCGTTTGTGACTGTCCAATCATTCTCTCTGTCTCTCTCTCTTTCTCTCTGTCTCTGTCTCTCTCTGTCTGTCTCTCTCTCTCTCTCTCTCTCTCTCTCTCTCTCTCTCTCTCTCTCTCTCTCTCTCTCTCTCTCTCTCTCTCTCTCTCTCCCCGTCTCTCTCTCTCTCTGAACAGAAGTTTTTTACTATCCAATCGTTTTCACTGGGGAGGAGCCGCATTATTTTCATAAAACAATATTTAAAAAGATTATTTTATACTACACTGGACGTAATGCCCCCCCCCCCCCCTCTCTCTCTCCCTCTCTCTCTCTCTCATCAGACATTAAAGCTTTGATTATCCAATCGTTATTGCCGTGCAGAGGATGCATTTTATACTGGAGAAGACGTATTGCTCTCTCTCTCTCTCATAACAGAAGTCTGTGACTATCCAATCGTTTTTGCAGGGGAGGAGCCGCATTTTATACTGCACTAAACGTATTGCTCTCTCTCTCTCTCTCTGTCTCTGTCTGTCTGTCTGTCTGTCTCTCTCTCTCTCTCTCTCTCTCTCTCTCTCTCTCTCTCTCTCTCTCTCTCTCTCTCTCTCTCTCTCTCTCTCTCTGTACGTTTGTGACTGTCCTATATTTTCTGCCATGGAGGGACCGCATTTTATACTGTACTAGACTTGTAATTTACAATTTCAGTGATCTCATTGCAAAATAAGAATTTCTTTATCCATTTTTAAATGTTTTCATACAATTTTACATAGAAATATTGTTATGATATTTCTAGATAAAATCACTTACTCTCTGCGTTGTTATATATACATCCCTCTTTGGCATCACATATCTGGTCAGTTTTACAGTTGCATTTCCCCTTGCAAGCCACACCATACTGTCCACTTGGACATGGACGCTGGCATTCTTCACCATAAAACCCCTCCGCACATTCTAAAATGTTATACTTTTTTTTATGTTCGGCAAACATTTAGGCTGACTTGGACTTAAGATAAGCAAAACAATTCACATTCATTTAAGTAATGAATAATATGGTGTGATACAAACATAGCTGGAAAAAGAATAGAAGTATGTTTTTCTTTTGAATTAAATGGATATTTAATGTATATGAAATATAGACGATTAATTGTTTGAAATAAAAAGAAAGTACCTTACCAATGCATATTCCACCCACGTTCCTGTAGCCATTACAACAGTTCTTTTTACCCCTGAAATACCGACATTTCATAGTATTCTAGATTATTTAATAGAGTTATATTCTATGTCTTAAAGTAAACACGTATCTGTACACTTAATATTAAAAATGATAATAATAAAAACAATGATAATAATCGTTAAATTATGATACTAATGTGAAAAACTGAAAACTTACCCAATTTGTATGCCACATTCCTTACCACAAATTACAAATATGCAAAAACATAATAAAATAGTTACTAGAAAAATGTTGTATTTCATGATTAGTTATCCGGTTGTATCTTTCGGTAAACTTAATAGTAGAATTATATATTAATGCTTTCAATAAAAGCTTTTCATAACAACATGAAACATGTGTAAACGAGGAAAACAATCATTAAATGTCAAATAGGTTCAACGGATATAAGCTTAAGGGTTGACGTTTAAATTTGCAAATGCAAAAACATATAATGAAATTGATTCCGTGTATAAGGGCTATTAATGAGTATTCATCAGACGATATGAATATCAAATACCAAAATATGTTCTCAGTCACTGAAGTACATGAGAAATGAGACATACGTGTAGTTTTATATCTAAATCAGAACGAAATAACTCATCATATTATAACACTGTTGGTTAGATAAATGAACAGTGAAATCTCACTATTAAGACCACAAAACTGACTGACTGTCTGATTAGTGAGGTTCTGTACTTATTATATATTCATTAAAGCGATATAAGCTTTCACAATGATTATTTTTGTCTCCTGGAATTATAGTCGAGGATATGGCAAAATGTGTGTTCAAATACATTATCAAACACGTGAAACGTTGTAAACGATCTTAGTGTTTTTGTTATACTAGAATTTAAGTTTCCCCGTACCTTAAACAATCCAGCTGTATTTCCGTATGCAATGACATTTCAGATAAACTCTTTGCCAGATCAAATGTACATCGTAATTCTTTCAGGGGGATCTTGGTCCTTTACGGGCTTGGACTATGTTAAAGTCGGCCGATTTTTATGTGTTCTATATTTATTTTTAAAATATAAAACATGATTATTATTGGAAATTGCATGTATTATGTAAAATATATGCTTTTAGCCTTATCCAAAAGACTTGTCACTGTCACTTTGTATATCGAGCGCTTGGCAACGGATCAATTTTTACCATTTTTAAATTCCGACCCGGGAATCAATGATTTAGTAACTAAGCTTTGTATACATAAAGCACAAACACAGAAATAACAAGGGACCTACAAACTCAACATGCCAAGGCAGGGGTTCGAACTCTCGACCTACACTGACACCCGCCTGACTCCCATGCTCGACGCTCTAACCACTCGGTCGTCTGCGCATTCCCAAATTTATTTACTCAGGTAGTATCATTTGTGACCCAGGTTCATAGTAAATGTTCAGTGTTTAGGTGATGTCTGTGCTTTATATTTACCTGTATTTCTGTACATACATCTTTAGATCCATTGACATTTACAATAGGATACACACTTTTCACCTCTATATGTATAACCGAGTTATCATGTTAGGTTTACCACTATCGAAACGTTTTTGTTAATGCTTAGATGGCCAATTGGTTTGAGTATCGAGCATAGGAACCAGGCCGTTGGCATATGTATTGTAGGTCGAGAGTTCGAACCCCATCCGGGATATGATGGGTTTATAAGCGAAATGCTATTTCTGTATATGTGCGTTATGAATGATTTATTTACGCAGATGGCATCATTTGTGATCCAAGTCCCATAGTAAATGTTCAGTGTTGTAGTGCTTTATATAGACTAATTGTTATTCTCTACATGCATCGTCATCCATCCATCTGTCATTCATATAAGAATAAACACCTTTCACCTCTATCTCTACGACCGAGTTCTCATGTTCGGAACTCTACCTACCACTATCGATACATTCATTTATGTGAATGCGTAGAGGGCTGAGTGGTTGCTGTCAGGTGGTTGGTGTGGTTGTTCGAGAGTTCGAACCCCAGCCGGCACCAGGCGAGTTTGTAGACTTGATATATCTGTATATTTTATATAGATATATATATATATTATATATATATATATAGATAATATATATATTATATATTTATATATAAATATATATATACTATATATATCTATATATTATATATTATATATATATATATATTGGATATATATATATATACTATAATATATATATATTATATATATATACAGAATTTTAGTTTTGTTATGTATTCTGTCGAGGATTATGCTAGACGATGGGCTAAACATGAAGAAGACGTGGAACCCGAAACTTTGTCTGAATGGTTAAAATGTTTAAGATGGTTTATAAAATCTTGTTTTCGAAAACTTAAAGGAACTATGAAAACACTTTATCCCTCTGTATTTAGTAATCCAGAAGAGGTAACCGAGCTTGCATAGATTTACATGACCAATATGTACTAGTCCCAGCCGACAAAGCCTCAAATAATATCCTTTTTGTTTGTAAGGCACATTACTATAATTGTTTATTAGAAGAACTATGGTTTAATACGTATTCTGGTATTCCTACATACACACGTGGCCAACTTTCAAAGTACGAGATCCTTCAAAATCACCTGTCCGTATTACGTTCTTTTGATGTACCTACAACTGATATCGTTTTTGAGCTACCATATTAACATTGAAAACCTAGACTTCACAAATATAAGCAGAGGTACACAGCGGGCTCCAGCAAATGTTCTACCAAGCTTTTATTTTTACTTCTTACTAATATACTGACAGACGTTAAGGAGAAACATCAGGAAAAAATGTTCAGTTGCTTATGCCAGTAGCGGTGAAAACATATTTGGATACTTAAAAATACTACACAATCTTACACAATTTGAATTCACACATGTTTTTCAAATCCACAGTATCAAAACATAAAACTGCTCTCTCTACTCTTAACACAACAATTCCATACAAAAAGGAAAATAACTTTTAGCATCATAGACAATATTTTCTTTTTATCAAAGATGGTACCCGAAACTTTTTAATAGTGATTGGTTATCATGGTACTTATTTTGTCCAATACCACTCTGATTTTACACATAAATACATAAAGACGATATAAAAGGATGCTAAAATTTCTAATACACAATATATTTGAAGTGGTCTTTCAATAAACTTTCGGCATTCCTGTTGGAACCAATTGTGCTCTTCTATTGACTGACCTGTTCCTTTATTGATACGAAACTGTTGAATCAAGAGAAGGAAAAGCTAGAGCTGTCATTTAATTTGACATTGAGATATATCGACGACGTTTTGTGAATTGATAATGACAATTTCCCCACATATGTCAATGCCATCCCAGTGAACTAGAAATTAAAGATACAACAAAATCAAGAACGCACTCTTTTTACTTAGACATTTTACTTACTTACGCCTGGGCGTGTTCAACATATAGACATTTTATATACAGATGTAAACTACTTACTGACAAGTTATTGACACAGAGATATCAAAGACCGCGTTTGATGTCAACGTTCCGCAAATTTCACGTCGGTATAAAATTCGTGTTTGCGATAACTCTGTTTCACTAAGTGAAATGTTGAGTTGCCTTTTAGTTGGTGTTTATTGAGAAGGCTGCACCGATAGTGACGGGAATTCGTTCCTCATGTACTTCATTTGGATTTGACTCTGAACCAACGTTTGTTGTGACTGAGTCGACAGATGCTTACTCCTCCATCTCACCTGATACCACCTCTTGATTTTCAAATGTCCGTATTTGTCAATTTTTACCAGATTTGCATCTATATTCTTACATCCTTAAGATTTATACTTTGGAATATGAGATGGAGATATGGACAGATAATTACACCAATGTACGTTTCAGACCATGCTAACGACTGGAAGGGTCAATCGAAAATATGTAAAACGATTGATATCAAACACTGAAGAAATAAATTTTTTCTATTTTCAAAATACAATATTGCTGATATTTTTCATGAATAAAATCTCAGTGGATTAGATGACCTATCAAACATTATGATGTGTATTTCTTAGATTATAGTCACAAAATCAACCCAAAAGATGTTAACCATTTTACATTGACAAGTTAGCATTTCTGTCTTTTTTTACGATATACTTTTTTTATTTCAATGTTAAATGTTTGGCAACATTTTGTAACGGAAACAAAACTCTTTTAAGCCTATATGTAAATCATGACTATGCAAATCTTAAGGAGTACCAATAGATAATCGAAACTATAAGTCCAAATGAATGCGATAAATTAAATATACAGATAATATCACTATAAGGAACAATTTCAAATCCAAAACGGGATGGGATCAGGAGTCCGGTAGGAGTCAGCGCCCTCTGCTAGCATGGGAACCTCTCGCGTTCTTAAGACACTGTGAAGACATACGAGTACTTTGTAATTGTAACAATAACAAGTCAACAAAGAGGAAAACATGGGTAATAAATTATTGACAGTTACTGATGAAGTATAAACATACAGTATAGAGCTAGCTATCATATCGTTTAAAACTAATGGAAATCCAATATGCAGACACATTGATATCTCACTTTTATGTTATCTTTTTAAAATGCTACAATGCATTATCATGTTATATTTACCTTTTTATATTTTAAACCTTTGCTGTGCCCTACATTGCTTCACTTGTTAACAATGCGAACGAGTGTACGTGTACGGATAAAGTTATTTTTAGAAAAGCCATTGATTTTATACATAAATATGTCTGAGGTTCCCCAGGGATTGCGTAATGCCATTAAAGAAATACCCGGATATATAAGCATTTGAAAATAATTCTCTATCTGGTTACATAATCGTAAGTAGAATCTTAAGATTTTATTTCTATCACAAACTCAGAGAAGGAAACTGAAAACATAAGATGCATAAATGTTTTAGTGTTTATAGAATACAAAAACGTAAATGAGAGAGATGCATATAATGTATAATGCAATGTTAAACGTCCTAGTTGTGTCTGTATTGACCTACGCTTTTGTACCTACATACATGTTATAGGGATTGGAAAGGGTAATCCCTGCACCATATGACAGAACCTATAAACACGTTTTTGCAATCAAATAGGGTACATGTAAAACACTCTCTCTATCTATCTATCTCTCTCTCTCTCTCTCTATCTCTCTCTCTCTCTCTTTAATTTTAAGCAGTACTAACAAAGACCAGTAACTCTTTCTGTCAATCTTGTCGCCGATATAAATTGCATATATTCTTTAACGGTATTCCCAAAATAAAAAGGAGGGAAAAGATATAACTGGTTAATATCATGAAGATATAAACCAATTAGAAAGCTAATAGAAAAGAACCAGTGAATGTACAAAGAAAGTACTCAGCAACTCAATCCATATGCGCAGTAGAACTAAAATTTGCTCTAGGGCATTGGACTGACCGTCGACAAAGATATTTGATCTAATGATTAAATCCTATACAATCACTAATCAATACAATACAGATATTTTAACGTAATTAAACATTCACTTTCCTATATATATATATATATTACAGTCAGAAGTCTAAGCTTTTTGTTCACACTAATTTACTTGTTGTAATTATTAAATTCCCACTCAGACTTTACATTACACGTATACATAGAACGATAGAGAAGTGGTGGATCAAAACAATAATAACATCACCACGGGTTATGTGTCAGGATTTGACATCTTCTTTGGCACGATGTCGTGACGTAGATGTTATTGCTGGAGCTGTCTCCGCTTTTGCGTTGTAACGTACGGGGTGAAGTAATATTGGCGAGAAGAGACGAGTCAGTGTGTGACCGTGTGTGTCGTAAGTAGTAACAGACTTGCCGTATTCACTGTGGTTATCCAAAATATATCTCCAGGATACACTGTGTACAAATATATATATAAAATTATTGAGTCCAAAATATTGAATCCGAAATGACAATTAATAATAAGTTGCTGTAGTTGGATATGTAACCAAAATGTACTTGGTCACCACACAGTGACGAGTTGGATATGATCAAATTTGCTAACTTAGGAATTGGTAAAGAAAGTATCATATGACCTTGTATTGTTAATTTTAAAAAGTTTTAAGAAGTAGTGTGCTGATGGAAATTACGTAATACCGTAAGTGTTTATATTCTTTTAATTCTAACACTTATCAAGAAAAATCCAAGTTTTTTGTAGCTGGGAATATTAGGAATAATCAAATTGTCGAAAAATTCATGATTTCATATTGCTAAATTCTTCACATGATATGAATCATCGGCCATAACCGTACAACGCCATTTTACTTTATTTCAAGTCCACATGATCTATACATTTGTGTGTATGTTTCATTGTTTTAGCAACTCCAAGACTGAAAGTACGTTGTAAGTGCTGATAATGAGATTGAAGCTCCATACATTTTGTCAAAATTTAAAGATCAATGAAACTAGAAATATTGAAGTATTTTATCTATTTTCATATATATAAATAATTTCACAAAATAAGGTACAAAATGTCAAAGGTACATTTTTACTTTAATCAAAATTGTGATATAGATAAAGACTGGACCGCTAGGTAATGCACAGATCTTGCTATATGTTGCCGTTCTTTTTGATAATCGGTAAAGTGTTATGGGTACAGATACATAAACAAAACATTCGACCGATTTTCTACGCTGTGTCAGATATGTTGTACATTAGTTTGGAATAGCAATGACATTTAAACTGAAATCTAATATATTTCCAGTTAATCATACTATGCAATAATTCTGAGTAACATAAATTTAACATGCGAGTACTAGTCACCCAGCTTTGTGTTTCGTTTACACAATAAATATCTGTCAATACATTCATATACATAGTCACGTGGCATGGGTAATTTAAATCATGACATTGATATGAATGTTTGTGTGTTTATAACATTTACAAAGACAGACATTGTGTCGATATGTTTTTTAACATAAATCCTTAGATGCAGAGTATAACATTGCCAACTATCGGTAAACGTTCCGTTTACGACAAAGGACTTCTGGTTATATACAAAATCACAATTTTATATACTTTTTTCTGTAACTACCAAGTTAATAAATTTCTGTATGTGGTTTTTACATGGAACTTAAAAACATTTCTATTCAGTGATACCATAAATCTTTTTATTTCAATTAAATTTATATTTAAAATGTGAGTTTTTGAATGAAAAATATGATTCCTTTTAAATGTAAATAATTATTTAGGCCTATTCCTGGGCAACCTCAGTTATATACAACATTTTACAGTTTAATTTCACGTTATATCAATAACAAGCATTGCTAGACACGGTGATGTTATCAATGACAGAGTATCGATATCATTATTTAAGTTATTTGTATGATATACCGAAAATGTAATAACTACAGTGTACATTACTCCGTAAATTAGTAACCGGAAACGGAAGCAATTACAAGTATAAATGTATATTATTTCTTTCTTCCTTTTTTAAACTTCTCTCTAATATAAACTATCTCAGATACCCAAGTATAAATGTTTAGGATATCCAGGACACAGATACAAATTGGGCAAAAATGGACAAACACGGACCTCTGGAAAACAAGAGGCGGGATCAGGTGCAATGGATGATAAGCATCTCCTGTCGACCGGCCCCACCCGCTGTGAGTTCAGAGTCAAGTCCAAAAAATACGCGAGGAACGAATCCTCGTCATAATTGGTAAAGACGTCTCAAGAATCGCCAACGAAAAGGAAATTCTACAATTTCACCCAGTGACACAGAGTAAACAAGACATTTATACCGACCGTAAAATATTTATGCGGAACATTAATATCAAACGCGGTTTTGGATATCCCTGTGTCAATAATTTGTCAGTGAGTAGTTTACATCTGTATATGAAATGTTCATATATTGAACATGCACGGGCATATCGGATATATCGGAAATATAAATTCCATATGCTGACTGTTGGATAATACTACTTAAATGTGGAAAATTTACGATGGGAAAGCCGAAATCGTCGCATTTATCGTATAGCTTAGTTGCTAATTTCCCGTCTTTGTCTATAGTAAGTAAAATGTCTAAGTATGAAAGGTGTGCGCTTGATTCTGTTGTATCTTTAATTTCTAGTTCGCTGAGATATATCGCATTGACATATGTATGACTGACAATTGACATTATTAATTGACAAAACGTCGTCGATATATTTAAATATGAAATTAAAGGACATTGATAGCTTTTTCTTCTTTTGATTCAGCAGTTTCTGAATGAAGTCTGCTTCATGAATATGGGGTACCACCTTTAGTGAAAAAACAGTTGTCTATGATTCTAAAAAGTCTTTCTTTCATTTTTTATCTGAAAGAGTTGTGTAAAGAGTAGAGAAGTCTTATGTTTTGATACTGTGAATTTGAAAACAAATTGTGTGCCTTTAAATTTTCTAATAGTTGTTTAGATTTTTAAGTATCTGATTTACACCGCTTCTGGAACAAGCAAATGTAAAGTATTGCTGAAATGTCTCCTTAACGGCTGTCAATATCTTGCTAAGGAGCGAAAATAAAGGTTTTGTAGAACATTTACTGGATCCTGCTATCTACCTCTGCTTATTTGGGGTTTTATGAAGTTTAGGTATCCAATATATATGGTACCTCAAAATCAGTATCGGTTGTAGGTACATCAAAGTAGCATAATACGGACACGTGATTTTGAAGGATCTCGTCCTTTGAAAGTGAGTTATGTGTGTATATAGGATTTCCAGAATTCGTATTAAACCCTAGCTCTTCTGGTAAACAATTAAAGTAATGTGCCTTGCAAATAAAAAACTGTATTTGTTCAGGCTTTGTCTGTCGGGACCAGTACATATTGATCATGTAATATATCCAGTTCACTTACTAATTCTGGATTACTAAATACAGAGGGACATCGGGTTTTCATAGTTAACGTTAAAGTTTTCGAATACGAGATTTTATCAACCATCGTGCAGCTTTTAACAATCCAGACAAGGTGTCGGGTTCCATGTCGTCGTGTTTGGCCCATCGTCTGGCATAATCTTCGACAAAATTCATAACTAAACTGAAATTCTGATGCCAGTTAAAAGAACGGGCTTTGCGGTATTTAAGACCTCTTAAAATGAGATTTTTGACGTTTTCATTTTCAAGAATAGAAACGTCGCCGGTGATAAAATGCCCGATGGGATTATATTTGAAGGGAAATGATGCACATGAACATGTGACGATGTTGTGTAGAAGATGGTTGATGTCTAGGCATTGCAAAACCCGTTTGTAATTGAATCACTTGGATGCAATGCTAGGTGCATAGCTATATAAAATGCAAGACGTGGTCTTCAATTTAAAATATGGCGGAACACAGCACTGAACTTTTTGTAATTTAGAACATTGCGGAAACCAACTGAAGTTTAAAAGCGTCTATACCTTTATTTGTAAATTTATCTTTTAGGAAAAGACGTAACTATTCAGAACAGTCATTGTTTGTAACGCGTGTAGACTTGAACAGACAGTGATAAGCAGTGTCCATTATTATGGAGTTCAGTGTGTATTCTTGGGTTGAAGAATCCGTGTAGGAGTTCATTCTTGCTTCCTGAAAAAGTTCATTGAGTAGTGTAAAAGGAACAGAATAAAGTTTGTTGTGAATGTGATGAAGACATTTTTTTGGTTTTTTGTTAAAGTAAGGTAAAAGAGATGAAAAAGTGACACGATGTATGTTGGGTCTGTTGTATGAACGATGTTTGTGACTTCGCTTACGTATTACATTAGAACTAAAAAAATTCATCACATTAACGCCACTACATAGTGGGCTTGATAGATATCCTACACTTTGAATGTTATCGTTACATCCCTAAGGGTATGCAGTGCCAAGCTGTTTAATCGAAAATTCTTCACGTTGTCTACGGAAAGGGGTACTCAAGGTCAGATTGTTGGTCCTGTGGTATACTTTTTCAATTATACGCATTCTCATAGACAAGACGGAATGGTCAGGGGATCCGAAAGGTCGATAGAGTATCTGGTTACCCCATTATTAACCTCAAATCGATGACCAGAAACTCTTTTATTTAATTGCCCCTTTAGTCTTGCCAACATAAATCAAACCACACAAGGTACGCTCAATTCCGTAAACAACGTTAGATGATTTGCAATCCAGATGATCCTAGCTTCTGGTGTTGTAATGCCATTCTTATTTGTCAGATTGCTGGTATACCCCTGATCAGTTATTAATATAATTATGACATGTTTTACAATTTTTGACAGAGTTTTTTGAAATGGATGGTATATTATTTGAAAATAAATGAACTATCAAAAATGTCATCAAGTCGAATCTGACAATATTTTTTGGGCACAAGTGCATTATAATTTTTGCTACAAAGTCATATCTGTATTCAAAATCATTGTATATCTTATACAAAGTCATATACAATGTGCTCTTATTTTATATCTGTGATCAATGTTATATTCCCTGTGGCGTTATTCTTTATCTGTATTCAAAGTTATATGCCCTGTGCTTTATTCTTTATCTCTATATATAAAATGATACACCCCGTACTATTCAAAGTCATAAACGATGTGTTGTTATGTTTAATCTTTAAACAAAGTCAAATATCCGGTATTGATATTTCTATCATCAAATAATATGAACTAATGAATTGAAAGGAATGGAGGGAGAGTACAGTTGTAGACATGCAGGAAAAAATATCTATCGAGAATGTATCCAAACAGTACGGCAACACCTTTCCCGCAAAATGACGTGCCAGTTGAATTATGACGTCATATTTTGAGAACATAAGCAGTTCCGGTGACACCATGAACTTAGTCTGCATAACTTTCGTTAGTACAATAGTTAAGTACCTCGTTTTCAAACTGTTTAAGAAGTTGATTTCTAGGTGTTCATGGATAGGTAAATGAGACCCTTGTATAGCATTGCATTTTGGGTAATTTTTTATCAATAAGAGACCGTTCCAGCTTCGCTCTCTATAAAGTCATGTATCCTGTATGTTCTCCTATATTTTGACATATAAAATTATATTCTGTGTTATTATTCATATTGGTAATATACACTCTCTTGTTATTGTTTATCCCCACCCTATGTTGCAACTCTCATGACTTATCAATTCAATTTATCGATATCTAGTGATAAAATCACTACTACTACTACTACTACTACTACTACTACTACTACTACTACTACTACTACTACTACTACTACTACCACTACTACTACTACTACTACTACTACTACTACTACTACTACTACTACTACTACTAATAATAATAATAATAATAATAAGATGAAGAATAATAATTATACTGCCAGACAATCATGACTTAATTTACTGTTTTGGATCTGAGGCGTACGTGCAAACACATATTTCACGCCTTTAATTATCGAAACTTATATTATTTAAATGGGCTTTAGATGTATTACTAAAACAATTTATTCCGATTTGTCTATATTTATTGCTTGCTACAATTACAAACAACAGCTGTTCACAGGCATAAAAATCTTATATTCCTACATATTTTGTGCAAATAAGGTTAGGTCCAGTGTGCCAAACCAGGGTTTCACAAGCAATTTTCACTAAATATATAGGGATTGAATCTCTCTCTCTCTCTCTCTCTCCTCCCTCATCTGTCCTCCCCCCCCCCCCCCCCCTCCCTCCCTTTTTTTTATCCCAAACCTAGCCAAACCAGTCTTTCTCTCTCTCTCTATATCTCATCTCTCTCTCTCTCCCTCGTCTCTCTCTCCCTCATCTCTCTCTCTCCTCTCGGCTCTACTCTCTCTCTCTCTCTCTCATCTCTCTTCACTCTCTCTCTCTCTCTCTCTCATCTCTCTCTCTCTCTCTCTCTCTCTCTCTCTCTCTCTCTCCTCTCTCTCTCTCTCTCTCTCTCTCTCTCTCTCTCTCTCTCTCTCTCTCTCTCTCTCTCAAATAGCAACCTAAGTAGTAAAAAAGAGACTACGGCTGATGTCCCTTTAAGGTTGATCTATACATTTTTTTCCAGATGTATTTCCAAACATTAGTCATTCTGTTACCGATTGGAAGTACACTTGGTGACTTTCTACAGGTTCACGACGATTGCAAATACTGGAACTATCTTAAGGTGTATGAAAATGATCAGAAGAAGAAAGTGCATTGCATCCTAGATCAAGATTTTCAGTCTGGGCTTGTTTATACGGATTGGAAGATGATAGCGAAAGGTATTGATTAAGCCATAGTTATTTTTCATTCAACTACTGCATACCAGTATCTTTTTTGTTTGATCTCTAATTACACGCTTTAAATTAATCATAGATGCTCAAGTTTTATTAACTTTTTTTTTATTCTTACATATTTTCACAAACGAAAAGATATGAAATAAGTTTTACATATTTACATATAGTCATGGATAAAAAATGAAATATGATGATGATGATGATGATGGTGATGATGATGATGATGTTCACTAGTAGATTCTTAGAGTTTATTTGGACGATTGCTCTCTGTATCTGTCTGTCTGTCTGTCTGTCTGTCTGTCTGTCTGTCTGTCTCTCTCTCTGTCTCTCTCTCTCTGTGCTAAAACTTTACATAGATATTCCTGTGACATACAAACTGAAATGAGGTATCATTTCCAATATATTCTATTTATCTCATATACTAAAGGTGAGTAACTCTTACTGTAGTGTCTAAATTTGTTGGGAATGGATTTTCAGTGAAACAGTTATCAGATAATATTATATTGTGTATCAAGATATACATATACAGGTATAAAAGAGGCATATATTTCACAAGATATAACAAAGTATATACACCATTTGTAACTCGATTTTCTTTGTTTTCAGGAAAATGTCCAATTTATAATAGATTCGCTAAAGAAATTGACAGCATTCCTTGCAACGGGACTATTGGAACATGTCCTAACGAAAGCTTTCATTCATATTCCGGAGTTACATGTACGTATCTTCAATAACAACAAATAGTATATGTTCTTTTTTCACTCAAAATATGAATGCATTATACATAAATTCAGACAGTAAATAATTGATGGACATTTAAATTTCATGCATGATATTTGCTAAAACCGAATTTAATTTAATTATCCAACGATTGGAAAATACGCGCCTGTACTGTGATAGCAGGCTTTCATTGTAAATGACGTAAAGTATGACTTAATTTCAATAAGCTGAATGGATGAGTGACAGTTAGATGGAAGTATATTTACTTGGAGTGTATAATAACGTTTCGGCATATAAACTTAATAATACGTTGAGGTAACAACACAATCATCTCGCGATGATGTTTAAGTCCATTCATATCCAGTAATAATTGTATGTTCGCTTTTCGCCAAAACATATGCTGCTTTCAGTCAAAATTTTTGTCTCGTTATTGATTATAGCTTTTGCCACGGTCCAATAGCTTTTAACCGTAATAGGATTCTCCAAACTACCTTTTAATCTCACGATTGACAGGCAGAATAAGAATATATTTGAAATATGTGTGCACCTGACGCTATGTAAACCTCTGTGAATGCTCCTCAATGATATATAACCTCACATATCAAAAAAAAAAAAAAAAAAAAAAGAAAGAAAGAAAAAAAACCCACAAAATTCTTTGTTGAATTTTCGCCAAAACATATGCTGCTTTCAGTCTAAATGTATTTCTCGTTATTGATAGTCAGGTGAAATCAAATTATCTTTAAAATAGCAGTAATTTGGTGCCGCTATGTAAAGCTCTCTGCTTCTTCTAAAATATTATAAACATAATACCAAAGTTATAATTCTCAGTCGTTTCTGTCAATTAGACTTCATCAGTTGAGCACCAATTATATATATATACACGTCGCGCGATTTTGTAAGATATAAAACTTTAAAATTCAAACAAATTATCGTCCGATTAACTGACTAAAATGAATAAAAACTATATATATATATATTATATATATATATATATATATATATATATATATATATATATATATATATATATATATATATATTCTAAAGGGAAAGTGGTATTATACAAGGCCAAATAATTAATTTAAATACACAGCCAACTCCGTCTATGAGTAATCACTGTAAAAAGATGAATATCTTAGCTTTTGAAGACTTTAGAATCCAAGTATCGATAAAAACACTTAACATTTTACTGAATGAAATTGACGTTTGTCCTACTATGTGCGTTGGTGTTTGGAATATCACTGAATAGTTTTTATTCATTGTAGTCAGTTAACTGGACGATAATGTGTTTAATGTTTTATATCTTACAAAATCGCATACAAAAAGCAATTATTATTATTAATTTTATTTTTGTAGTTACTGGGTATTACGACGCGATAAGGAAGTAAGTACAGTATTTATCACTTCATAGGAAGACACAAACAATTATTACATAATGATGATGACGATTATTATTATTATTATTATTGATTTTATTATTATTATTATTATTATTATTATTATTGTCGATGCTATACTTCCGATTATGATAAATCGGTCAATACTATTGAAATAATATGTAAAACGATGAAACTGAATATCAAAATCCATTTCTTTTCAGACAAACTAACGAGATGAGGCCGACTGTACCTCCTGCAGTATCTGATCAGTAAGATTGTTCATGAGTAAATTATTTGATTGTTATTGTCGAGTCATCTATACAAATTGTGACCAGAATTTATTTATGAACTAATTTGATCTCAAACTGACTAATGACTCACGACGTGTCCGGTTGGCAGAGAATGCTGATGATCTAATTTTATATCTGATTTTCTGAGGTACATAATTGTTCAATATTCGCTATATTTTTGTGTCTTGTCTTCTACAATTCCTGTTGATTTATAGCTTGGTATCTGCTCCTTCCTTTCTATACTATGAATCAAATTTGCAACATTAAATTTCGCATGGCAACTATATCAAAAAAGTGTAAGAGGTTTTATTTATGAGAATTAGAAAAAAATGAATTAGTTGTAAAATAACTTGTCTAAATTTGCTTTTATATTTCTGAAACTGAAATTGTGGTATGCATTAGTACTTGATTTCTGCACGGTGTTATATTGGCAAAATAATGAGATCAGCGATCCTTAACAAATCCAACTCACTTCAAACCACCGTGTAACTATCAATATCACGAATTTCGGATTTCCCTTTCACTTTACTGATCAGGAATATCTACCGCTTCAACCTGCAAATTGAAATTTGGTCAGTATTTCAATGACGACAATCGTTGGTATTGGGTATAAAACTATTATTACTAATCTAAAGTGTACTTTACAATAAAGACTAGCATTCTGTTTAAACTCAAATTTCAATCCTAATCCTAAGTAAATATTACTTTTTTATATCTGAGTTTAAGTTTGATATGTTTTGAAACGTTTATCGTAAGAAATTATTTTAGACTGATATACTTGAACGATGATTATTTATATGAGGACGTTCAGGGTTGAAACCGGCATAGATCAACTAGTCATTATCCAACCAGATTATGAATATTTCAATGAAAATGGATTTAATTTATTAAACCACATACACAGACAATTCCATCAAGGAATTGTTTTGATGAAAGTGCCCAAGTAGTGAAAGAGATGAAGGATGTGTTAAATAAAAAGACGTTCATAAAACTCCAGGGTATGTAATATATCAAAGTAACAACTTCATATCAATTAACGGGACTAATCTACATGTGGAAGGTCATACTATTTTAGAATTCAATATTGGCTGTCGTAAATTTGAACATGTAAATTTTGTAGTATCCGACCTTAAACATTATCAGTATAGTAAGTATGACTTTCTTAGAGAAATATAATGGATACAGACTATTGGCGTCGTTTAGTAAAACTACAAAAACAACACACCACTACATGTATTTTATATGAATTAAAGATGATTTAAAATAATTTTGCATGCACCAATTTTCCAAACATGGTACATGAACAAAAACAAACCTATTTGTACAAAATACTTCTTTTGTTATACACATTTTTTATCCAATCAACTGCAATTTAAAAATTCAAATATATATACTCCATACACAAATTACATTGACAAAAGGAAATTAATGTTTGTCCAATTCAACATAATATAAATTATTGACATTTTATACAAATTCTTCTGTGTAAACTAGAGTGTCTGGAGTCCAAATAAGTGTATGCAAGGTAATCGTTACACGTGGCATAAGCCATAATCATAACATGAATTCAGGGTATGGAAGACAATTCCCACATATAGTTGTGCAACACAGGGAAAATTGCGAAGCAATCCTACCTCCGATTATGATAATTGGGTCAATACTATAGAAATAATATGTAAAACTATGAAACTGAATATCAAAATCCATTTCTTTTCAGACAAACCAACGTGATGAGGCCGACCGTAACTCCTGCAGTATCTGATAAGTAAGATTGTTCATGAGTAAATTATTTGATTGTAATTGTCGAGTCATCTATACAAATTGTGACCAGAATTTATTTATGAACTAATTTGATCTCAAACTGACTAATGACTCACAACGTGTCAGGTTGGCAGAGAGTGCAGATGATCTAATTTTATATCTGATTTTCTAGAGGCTTATAATTGTTCAATATTCACCATATCTGTGTCTATACGTCCTGTTGATTTAGAGTTTGGTATCTACACCTTCCTTTCTATACTATCAATCAATGTTGCAATATTACATTTCGCATGGCAACTATATCAAGAAGTGTAAGGTTTTATTAAGGAGAATAAGGAAAAAGCATTTGAATTATCTAAATTTGCCTTTTATATTACTGAAGCAATACAATTTGTGGCAAGCATTAGTACTTGATTTTCTGCACGGTATTATATTGGCAAAATAATGTGATCAGTGATCCTTATCAAAATCAAATCACATATCAAACCACCGTGTAACTGTCAACATCACGAATTTCGGACTTCCCTTTCACTTTAATGATCAGGATATAGATGGCTTCAACCAGCAAATTGAAATTTTGGTCAGTATTTCAATGACGAAAATCGTTGCAATTGGATATAGAAATGCGTGAGTTCGTGATTATTAAACAGCAGCTTTAGCATATCCTCATATTCCATACCATAACTTAGAAAATCATGTAACTGATCAGTTTGTACGAGGTTTAAACAATCCAGAAATTAAAAAGAAAGTTGTCACCCTGAAACATTAGATGATGCAAATTTCGTCTGCTGTTTAATATGAGGCTGTTGTAAGGAACTATTTTTTTTTTTAAAAAACCTGCAGAATACCAAGGCAGAGTAACAGTACCTCAGATCAGAAATAACAAAGAATTTGAAACTGAGAACAATAGTACCCGTACTGTACACCAAATAGCTGAAATAATCGATCAGAATTAGAGAAAATTGTTAAGATACTGAGACTGACAAATTTAAATGTTTGTTTTTATTGTATAAAGGAAGATCACTTAAAAATAAATGTCCAAAATTACAAGCTAAAATAGAGAAACAAAACAGGGAAAATGATATTTCGGTAAACTAATGAAAGCTTAAGTCAAGACCGATACCTCAGCTTGTAAGCTTGAACTGAAAAACAAATGCCACTGGGAAAACATAAAATATTGAGATTAAGGGGGACAACTCCTCAGACAGTCACTGAAACAGAAAATGAAATTATGTGAAAACAGTTAGGTTAGGAGTTCACAGCATGCATACT
>BROG01001884.1:15000-23732 GCA_030159075.1 Atrina japonica | reverse complement strand
ATCTAGTATAATGTTCATTATATGCAAATGATTGTGGCGTATACTGGAGTACATTGAGTTAAACAATCCGTCCAAAATATTGTCAATTATGGTATAGGAACAAAATTTCACACCAGCTTTGATTCCAAACTCATGTTAAAATTAAAAATAAAAATAAGTATATGGTATAATGATGGTTTTACAACTATCTGTGTAGTCCTAGGTTTTAGATAGGTTGCGTGCGTTAGGTCTGACACATTATGCATAATTCAATACAACCCAGATTTACATTTTTGAAGTATTTATATAAATTTCTAAATATGTGGCACAAAATCGGATAGTAGTATAATTCATTTCAACAGTACACAAAACACTATGTACACATGATATATTCACCTGAATAATACCCTTACAAAATAGTTTCCTTATATCACTACGGAAGTAAAATGAAAAAGCTTTCTTTAGATTCAAATGAACTGAGGTAAACATGGGGTTATGCATTAAATGATAATTGTATGATGATTATTGTCTGATTCACATAAGCGGGGCACAGTAATCTTTTGATCATCATACGGATGACTGTACCCTCTTTTCGGTGTTGACAAGCTGCACGGGAAAAAACGTTTTATACCCCATAGTATAGTTTCTTATATATGATGATAAATAGAACATTTATTCTGTAGTCATTGTAATTTTAATGGTATGCTATACTAACAAACATAAACTATTATCAATATTACTTTGAAATAATTATTTGTTTAGTTGTTTAAATTGCACACGCTAATAAGGTGATTGCTACTTCCTTAAACTGACAAGCTGGTTTTTCCATATTGTTTGATAACCTTGAAATATATCTGACGATCACATAACCATACATTTAGTAATTAGAAAAAATATATAATCGTCTCCAAACCGGCAGCTATATACAGTTTTATTATGTTCACGCGCATTACTCGCCACAGCCAGAGGCATAATCCATGGTGTTTTATTCTAATATAAGAATGCCGTTTAGCTTATTACCAAATCGGGTTTTAATACACAAGTATTAAACATATCAGATACCAAAGTATAAATATATAGGATGACCGGGATATACGTACAAATCTACTAAAAATGGACAAACACGGACCTCTGGAAACCAAGACGTGGAATCGGGTGCTATGACGGAGTACGCGTCGACTGTCCACCGGTCACGCCCGCCGTTAGTACACAGTCAAATCAAAATGAAATACGTTCAGACCGAATTATCAACACACACGGAATACTATTATACTGACAATACAATTTGCGGAACGTTGACAACAAACGCGGGTTTCGATATGCCTGTGTCAATAATTTGTAGTTTACATCTATATATGACACGCCCTGGCATAACGGATCATTTGTGAACTATACACTACAAATGCGATTGACTGTCAGATATTACTACTCAAATGCGGAACATTCAAGATGGGAAAGCCGAAATCGTCGCGTTGGTCCTATTGATTAGTTGCTAATTCCAGCAAGGAAAATGTACAAATACGAAGCATGTGCGCTCGAAGCTGCTGTATCTAAAATTTCGAGGTCGCTTGGATATATCGCATTGACATATGAATGGGAATTGTCATTGTTAATTCACAAAACGTCGTCGATATATCTAAATGTGAAATCAAATATCGAATTAAGTCTATGTCATCACATTAAAAACTACATGTTGAAATCAGTTTGGGGTCTATCATAGAGTTGGTATCCAAAATAGTACATGTCATCACTGAATATTCACAATTTTGCCTTTACTACTGAAAATGTGCAACAATTTTCTTATTTAGATTTTGAGAAAAAGATTGCAATCACTGTGGCATTTTTGCTACCTTATACCTTCAATTAACGTTCTATTACTGTGCGGTAATGTTTTACTGCTGTTTGTTTGATTTTATTTTGTATACATATGTATATCACTTCCTTCGAAAGGAAATTAAGGGTGTCCTTAATACACGAAACTTTCACGAGCTCCTCTAAAGGAGTTTGGAGAAGTTTGGATTCAAGAAGTAATTTTTAAAATTTACTTTGTTATATTTGGATTTAAAGCATGTGGTTGATCGTATATATTGTCGTTGACATTTATGGTTTTATTGAAGGGTCCACCATGTTTACTCGTCATGGAACTTAGTTCATTTACGGTCACAAGTACATTTGTTCTACTTCAATTACTACAATGTGTATTTTCCTTTGGTAAGTACTAGCTTAAGCTTTCTTAAATTTTATTATTGAATATACTGTACATTGTAGAAGATAATACCGAACACAATGGAAATAGTTTTAAGAATAACTAAAAATCTGCTTCTGGATTGTGATTCATAATTTCGTTGACATACATTCGTGATACGAGAACAGCAGTTAACTCCTTGTTTACCTCTGACAAGTAAGCATCAATGGAAAATAAAATAAATGCTTGTTCTGCATTGCAGTCAACTTGTCGGTCAACAAGGCAGCAGACATGTCTACAAGTCAATACACTGACAAGTGGCTTGCGGCTGAAGCTATTGACGGAGATGTAAGACAGAAAGTAGCACAGGGCTCTTGCGCCGGAACCTCAGATAATTTTCAGAAACAAGCGTGGTGGCGTGTTGATCTGGGTGACGTCTATCTTTTGAATAGTGTCAGGATATATTACCGTAAAGAGAGTGATGATCGTGAGTATTCCGACTTGATTATATTAATTATATATTTTGTCATTATTTATTGTTAATTTGGTTTGTCAAGATGTCAAGGTCAGGATTGTCTTAGATGGATTTTTATTTGGCAGGGAAATGTGTTTACAATAATGTATTTGTTCAATTCCATTTCTAGAACATTCTATTTTTAATGGCCATGCCATGGCCTTCATATAAGGTGGTAAATGTGTAATTGTTAATTGTTAACGTTATTCTATAAAACGCAAGACAAGTGTATACTGATCCGTTTTAGGCATACCTTTTCATTATGTTTCTGTAGCAGGTATTTTTTTTCTATCAATCAACTGTTTAATTAAACGTTCTTTCTAATATAGGTACAGTAAAACTTGCTTTAGCGACCACCTGGTCATAAAGACCGTTTCTTGTTGTCCCTAATAGTAACTTTTTTGTACAAATCAACCTCTGTATAAAGACAACCTTCCTATAAAGACTGGTTTTGATGTGTCCCTATGGGGTCTTTATACAAGTTTCACTGTATTTGGATAAATCTGCGGTACATTTCATTTTATATCTACTACATTTTACACACACACACACACACACACACACACACACACACACACACACACACACACACACACACACACACACACACACACACACACACACACACACACACACACACTTATTGAATAACATGTGGTCCCAGCTATATGACAAGTACTCTTTACGTTTATTGGTTGGTGTACTGTATAACCTACCAATTTTGGATGGCATCAAATTGGTAAAAGTTCATGACTTTTAAGTGTTTTTATTGGATTCAATGTAAGAATTTCTTTTGTTCCAAATGTACATAAAAAAAACCTGTATTTTCTGGCGTAAACGGGAACGTGGAAAAACACCGAGTTACTGTACGATTGACATTTTGGGTACAATGTATTTTCAGATAATATAGAAGGTTGAACCCCATGTAGGCATTATTGTGATAAGTGCATTCTGATCAAATTGATTGGTGTCGTCAAATGCTCCAATTAAACAGTTTAGGCTACTTAAACTAAAAGTTCGGAATAGACCATCGTAGATATCTATATAAAAAGGGTGTTAAATTTTACCTTGATCCCCAGGGTAGGTTGTACTATTACGTCTATGTACGTTGGGTTGGGGATATTATTCAACTTAGATAGACTTATTTTGTATAGGGTTATATATCTTATACTTAGGCATAATGATATTGTATGTTATTTTATGTTATTTTTGAGATACACAAAGGTTAATTACTTGTATTAAATGTATATAATTGTTGTTTTCGATACAGCTGATGTTCATACCTTATTTGTTACGTTACGACACATATATCATGACAATGTTAACTTGGAACAAAGATAAAACAGAACTCAAATCCTCTATAGAACCAGTGCAATTATATATTTGAAACTATGGTAATTTTACCTATTACATATGTTTCAATTATGTTATTGTTCCTTCAATAATCTTGTTTATTCTTTTAAGAAATAAAGTATGGGTTTGCACATTGCAGAAGAAAACTAAATTGTCACTATACGTTATACATGTACACCACTTCAGAAGCAGCATCACTTACATATTGGTTATCCGGTTTCTATATGTACGTGGCTGATACATTAAACACTCATATATAGACAGTAGCAAGTAAAACTGCGCATTTTGTTTCCGTATTTCAACATTTCAGCTGCAGAATCACTCACATACTGGTTATCCGGTTTCTCTATATACGTGGCTGATACATTAAACTGGTGGATAGGAACACGATGTTATCTACACAACAATGGAGAACATACAAACCCTGGACCCAGTGATATACTTACTGTTCCCTGTAACGCTACTGGACGTTATGTTACGGTGTATAAACAGAGGAATAAAACTTGTATTTGGAATCCACATCCTCATTACAAAGTATACTGTGCCAAACTAGAACTTTGTGAAGTTCAGGTACAAAGTACGTGTAAGATATGTATTTTGTTCTTTTACAATTTGTTCTGGTTCTGTTAACGCACCATCATAGTCTATGACATAACATGATACAGTCATGTTTGGTAAATTGAATGACATATTCTGATAAGTAATGTGCGGTAGCAAATGACAGAGGTGTGACTAATAGTATACCTTTCTGTTTTACTTAATATAACATAGTGTATGTTGTTGGGTCTATATACACAAAATTGAACATTGTGAAGTGCATATTTTAAATATGGTTATACGCACGTATACAATTAATCAATTCAAGTTACTATGCAATTAATGCAAAATATTATAATTACTGTATATTGTTTTTCGTGATATAAATTTTACTTGACGATGTTATGCAAGATAACTTCATTTGTGAAATCAATTAACTGGAAAAGTATTAAAGTAATATATCACATTACCCTAAGGCTGTGAAGACGGTACATACGGTGAATCCTGTAGTAACAACTGTAGTGGTAACTGTCTGTATGGTGTCCACTGTAACAAAGCTCACGGAGGATGTGATGACGGGTGTGCTCCTGGTTACCGAGGATTTAACTGCCATGACGGTATGTTATTGGTTGGTTGCTTATTACAAGGTCAATAAAACGGATTCGATGTTTATTTTCAGCAAATTATTCTATGATATGAATGCTACCTGAATTCATAGCGGTTTTTCGATTCCGGATGTCTAAAGCAAAATACTTTTATTGCGTGTTCTATATCATTATTATTTTAGTGTTTCTAAAATGTAAATTGTCCGATATTAAAACATATATTAAACTGTACAAACTACGGGTACATCAAATTATCCAAGGGAGTCTCCATCGCTAAATGATTAAAATATCACGCTTTCATTCCGCCTTAAGTTAAACTGATTTTGTGGCAGTTTCAAGCTTACATGCAGTATTTCGGTAGCCTTTTTATGTCTACAAAGGCATCATTGCCACCGTGTAATTGTAAAACGTATTGAATGCAAATGTTAAAACCCAGAAAAATCAAACAAACAGCAAAAATACCCCTGCTTTACAATGTAAAAATATGTTTCTGACCGAAGATTCTGGTATACTGAAAAATATTAATACCAAAGCATAGTCTTCAAATATCATGAAAATGTGTATACATGTTGATATGCATGCCAGATGAGAAAATAAATAACCGTTGCCATGGTAACCAACCTGGCCTTATTTTTTTTCATTTTTCAAAAGGAAAATGTTGCTAAAACAGGATTTTGTCACCTGGATTAACCTTCTAAATATTTCTTTTAAAATTACTTTTTTATTTTCTTTGAGTAAGGTTAACCTAAAACTACAATATTTTAAACATGGAAACGTTTTATCTCTTGATAGTGTTTTTACACTTCCATGCAAAAATGAGTAGATTTATGTTTTGTTTTTTGTTTTTTTTGTTTTTGTTTTTTTTTTTTGCGAAATTTGAAAAATGCTGAAAATGGCGATTTTACATTTGAATGTTATAAAAAATGCACACGGTTTAACATCCATTTGATTAGATATTTTGTTTAACCATTCATTAAAAAATATATCATAAAAGTTTCGTTTTGGGGAAACCTTTTTATACATATCTAATATTATTAGGAAAAAGAGATATATACTGAATTGCATATTTCTTTCTTACCCCTTTTCATAAAATATTTTAATGAATAATTAAGATAATATTAAAGTTGTAGACAATTTGTTGTCCAAAATAACTTTCTAATTCATTTTTACGGCGTATATTTAATAACTAATTAGAATGAATTTTGGTGGGTAACCATGACAATAATGTTTTCACCATCTAACTGATGCTGGAATTTCTAATAGACAATATATTTGTAATGTTCGGAGACGTGGTCTTTCAACAAACTATCGGCATTCCTATGGGAACCAATTGTGCTCCTTTATTGGCCGACCTGTTCCTTTATTCATACGAAGCAGACTTCATTCCAAATCTGCTGAATCAAAAGAAGAAAAAGTTAGCGGTGTCCTTTAATTTGACATTTAGATATATCGACGACGTTTTGTCAATTAATAATGACAATTTTCATACATATGTCAATGCGATATATCCCAGCGAACTAGAAATTAAAGATACAACAGAATCAAGTACACACGCTTCATACTTAGACATTTTACTTAATATAAACACAGACGGGAAATTAGCAACTAAGCTATACGATAAACGCGACGATTTCGGCTTTCCCATCGTAAATTTTTCCACATTTAAGTAGTAATATCACTCAGTCACCTGCATATGGAGTTTATATTTCACAAATGATCCGATATGCCAGGGGCGTGCACAACATATGAAGATTTCATATACAGAGGTAAACTACTCACTGACAAATTATTGACACAGGGATATCGAAAACCGCGTTTAATGTCAACGTTCCGCAAATTTTATGGTCGGTATAATAGCCTTGTTTGCGACTACTCTGTTTCACTAAGTGAAATGTTGAGTTGCCTTTTCGTTGGCGGTTGTTGAGACGTCTGTACCAATTGTGACGAGGATACACTCCTCACGTGTTTCATTGGACTTGACTGTGGACTCACGACGGGTGTGACCGGTCGACAGGGGATGCTTACTCCTCCATGGCACCTGATCCCACCTCTTGGTTTCCAGAGGTCCGTGTTTGTCCATTTTTACCGGATTTGTATCTATGTCCTGGACATTCTATTGATTTATACTTTGGTATCTGAGATTTTTATATTAAATAGAACAGAGTAATCTCCCCTGTGTTACCTCGCCGTCGGAGAGATGTTTTTAGTCTTCATATCATTTATTTACATCAGATACAAACCAAATTGTTGGCAGTTCTGCAGAGTATGAAAGCGTGATGTACATACAAATGAAAACTAAAAATAACTGTGATTTTTATTTCTTTGAAAAAAAAATCAATATGTTATGAAAATAGAAAGCATATCAAATGTAGCAGTTTAACTGATTCGGATAAAAAAATATGCAGTCTGAAACAGAAGTCAGAATATACTATTTCAAAGAATTATACCATCTGCATGGAGTGGTTGTACCCATTGGAGCCTGTAAGTTTGAATAATTTAAGGATCTACTAATTCATATGTGAATTTGAAGATATTGTTGGTACAAAGAACAAACGTTCCCCTACCACCACCACCACCAGTAGTGCACCATCTAAAGCTGTAAAGTGTGTTGATAGTCATAGCCTTCGAAAATTGATTATCTGTTATCTTTGGGCATCTGCCATTTAGCCCTTAGGTGTACTAAACGATGTAACCAAAGTTTCATCAAATACATTTAATATTTTCCTCAAATGTTTGATTGAACATAATACCAGCCTAAAATGCTTGAGGAATCCACAAAAACAACATGTAAACAAACATGTCTGGTGGACATTCAAGTTATTGTACGCTTCCATTGAATAAACATAGTATTACATAAACTGTAAACGTGTTTCAAACGCTTTTGTACAGTGTGATTATGATTATATATATATATATATATATATATATATATATATATATATATATATATATATATATATATCTATATATATATATATATATATATATATATATATATATATATATATATATATATATATATATTTCATATTGATTGAATGCATAACCGCTTTTTTAAATGGACGATAGAAGTCCATCAACATTCATTTCTGTACGACCGCGAAATTTTAAAAGAAATTAACACCCCTCCCCCGTTTTGCTGCTCTCAAAATGTGAAGAATCACCACATTAAAATCATATCACTGAAAAAATGGTGAAAAATAAATTCATACAACATAGTTAAAGTATGTTTTCAAAATAAATAAAGCCGTAGATATATTCAGAAGTCTGGAAAATTACATGTGTATTTAGGTCATTACACACTGTCGAAAGTGAAACCTAGCAGTCTCCAAACTAGGCCTATTTCACCGGTCTAAGATATTTTAAATAACCATACAAGTTTTATTCCAAATGGGTTAAATGCGTTATACAAATACCTTATCACTTTATCTGCTTGAAAAATGGTGACTACTCATACGAAAAAATAGTAGACTTTCAAAAATGCAAAACTTCGAAATGAAAAGTCAATGCGTAGACTCGGCCTATAGAATCCCAAAATTAGATGTGACATCATTGACAC
>BROG01001884.1:0-10000 GCA_030159075.1 Atrina japonica | reverse complement strand
GTAGAATGACGTTGATTGATTGTAAAAGAAATCAGCTTGACACTGCTCAAATAAGACTTATGTTGACCAAGTCTGCACAGCCTTTACTGCTTTAAACTGCAAGACCGATGTCAGTCGAATGGTATATAATAGTTTCGGGGATTATCCATTGATGATGTTCCTTATAATATTATCTTAATGATCATTGATTGCGTCTAATTATCGGATACTTCTGAACATTGGACATGGCGATATATATTGTTCGGTATTCGTCTTGTTGGCCAAATGATAAATACTATGGACAATTTACCTTTGAACAATACCAGTCCTTGGAATTTTTTTTTTCCACTAAGAATACCCTACTATGACATTCCAACAACTGGTGTATTTTCATTTCAGCCTGTCCTATTGGAAGATATGGAATTAATTGCGGTTATAATTGTAGTGAAAACTGTATTAATACGTTTGCATGTAGTCGTGACAATGGCTACTGTGTGGGAGGATGTTCAGAAGGATGGAAAGGACGCCATTGTGATCAACGTAAGTTTTACAGAATACTATTATTATTATTAATATCAATATTATTATTATTATTATTATTGTTATTATTATTATTATTATTATTATTATTATTATTATTATTATTATTATTATTATTATTATATGCTATATAAGTTTTAAAATATTTACTGTGACATAAATGATTACAATATAAAAACCTCAGATACCAAAGTGTAAATCAATAGAATGTCCAGGACATAGATACAAATCCGATAAAAAATGGACAAACACGGACCTCTGGAAACCAAGAGGTGGGATCAGGTGCCGTGGAGGAGTAAGCATCCCCTGTCGACCGGTCACACCCGCCGTGAGTCCACAGTCAAGTCCAGTGAAACACATGAGGAGTGTATCCTCGTCACAATTGGTACAGACGTCTCAACAACCGCCAACGAAAAGGCAACTCAACATTTCACTTAGTCGCAAACGAGACTATTATACCGACCGTAAAACTTGCGGAACGTTGACATTAAAAGCGGTTTTCGATATCCCTGTGTCAATAATTTGTCAGTGAGTAGTTTACCTCTGTATATGAAATATTCATATGTTGTGCACGCGCTTGCATATCGGATCATTTGTGAAATATAAACTCCATATGTAGGTGACTGAGGTATATTACTACTTAAATGTGGAACATTTACGATGGGAAAGCCGAAATCGTCGCGTTTATCGTATAGCTTCGTTGCTAATTTCCCGTCTGTGTTTATATTAAGTAAAATGTCTAAGCATGAAGTACAACTAATGTGATACAATGATTACAACATTTAATATACATGCTTTATTTCTGTTTGAAGAATGTAAAATAGGTGCATATGGACGGAACTGCAAGGCGACATGTTTCAACTGTCAGAATTACACATGTAACATAACTAATGGCGGGTGTCGGTCTCAGTGTACTGATGGCCATAGCGGGATATTTTGTAACATCCGTAAGTACACTTGTACTAATGAATGTCATTTGTGTTTGCATTTTATATATTACATGACGTATGTCACTTTTGGGTCTTATGAAAAACTGTGTTCACATATATAAAAGTTATATACAAATATGCCATCATGTGACAGGAAAGTATCGTGTTTTCGATAAATAAAATCTAATTGTTTATATTGATTGTAAAGATTTGATAAATGATTTAGAGTTCAAATTGAAGTTAAGGACAGTAGTAATTATACAGTGAAATGCCAAAACCTGGTTGATGCACATGGTGTCGATATATCGCGTTTATGATTCGTATTTGAATGATTACAAATCAGACTTGTATCGTTGATTTTATATATAATATGACTTATTTGAATTTGATGATCTTTGAATTGGGAATGCGATTTCATTTCCTTGATTGATATATCCGCTAAACAGATGTTATTCATTTAAATGCATCATTTACGTATATGTTGCAAGATACAAAAATCGACATTATCGAATTCAATGTAATACTGGTTTGAAATATTAATTTATTTTAGATGAACAGGCATCAGGAGAAGATAAAAGTGACATCATGATCGTCATTACTGTAACATTCGGAGTAATCATAATAGTTCTCAGTGTAGCTCTGTCAATCATGTGTCTTCATCGGAGGAAACAATCTCCTTTGAATGTAAAGGACTCCGCCCGTTCTAATACTATTTGCGAGGAACAGGGATGTGTACAATTATCAGACATGGATTTAAACAAGAATAAGTCGGCGTATGATATGTGTCCAGAATCAGTCACAAAGACAAGCAGCAGGGTGACTTATGAGGAACTTAATATGTCGACACCTACTGACTCAAATACGTACGAGTCACTTCAACCGGGTAGAGAAGTCGCATATACAAATACTGTGCTTTCTTGACAATAAACGAAAACATTATATATATATACTTTGATATTTCCCGGAATCTTTGTGTGTTAACACAACTGTGATAGCTATGTTTTGATATCATTGTTTATCAATTAGCTACTTAAAACTGACAAAAGTAATGAACAGGAGGATCTGTTTGTATCATAAAGATTGTTAACTTATATATATATATATATATATATATATATATATATATATATATATATATATATATATATATATATATATATATATATATATATATATATATATATAAGAAAAAACATCGATAGGCTATCCGTGTTAACACAATTGCGATAATATAATGCTTATCAATTCGCAAACTTAAACTAAAAAAACAAATAAACGAACAAGAAGAATGTTTGTAGCACAAAGTTTCTTACCATTTTCGAATCATTGTCGCTTGCAGTTTCCTGCTCATTTGCACATGGATTCATTCTAATGCAATCTTATTTGATTTGGATATGTGATATATTATTTAAGCCATTGATATAAAACGAGCTGAACTTTGATAAAATATACATAATTCAAGCTTGTTATTTTTTTGATGAATTCTTCGATACAGGTAATAAATATGCAAAACATATTTCCTATGCGAAACAGATATATTGAAAATAGTTTTTTTTTCGTGGGAAATTGGTCTGTTTTGTCCGTTTTGAGATATTTGAAATTTCTTTTCTGTTCATATTAGTGTGTATTTGATATTCCTTTTTTACAACTTTTTTTAATTCACTTTTCAAGCTACCAGGTAAATCGCAGTGAAGAATTGTGTGTAATCTCCATCATCTTATACAAAATAATGGCTAATGTACCTTCACTAATTATGTAAATCTACCCGAGATTTTGAAACATTAAGCCTATGAGGAAATGACTGCAATTGATTGTGTGCCCAAAACTTGAGGGATTGTTCACTTCAATAAAAAATGACCAAATACATTTATTGTTGATTTAATTCGCCGTTTAGAAGATGTAAAGACGTTATGAAGTAAGTCTAGTTCCAGCCCTTCACTTTAAAAATAACACTCAATCCTGATTGAAGTCTAATGCTAGGTTGACGTCAGCAAAATGATCTTAAATCGCATGATGATCTGCATATATCGTACATTATGACAATCAATAATCATGACAATGTATCCACTTGTCCACATCGTGTTACATCCCGTATTGAAGTAGTGTTTATGCAATGTAAATAGGCGCCAGCGACGTTATCTAAAATGGTTAATACAATATTGAATTTCATGACTGATTTATGGAACTAATTACTAAATAACATGATTTAAGACAAAGCAATGTATAGTTGTTTTTTGCAGGGGTTTTATTTTCGCTGTAATCGCGGTCAAAGGAAACCCCGTAAAATTAAATACCCCTGAATATATGGAGTATTAGAAAGACAATTCGTAACCTATCTTGCGGGAAATTTAATACCCGTGAATAAATTTCTTTCAGCAAACCGCGAAATTGTCTCTCCGTCAAATGTAATAACTATACAGTATATGTATAGAGATAAGTAAAATTGAAGAAGTACCAATCACTAATCAAAACTCAACTCCACTATAACACGACGAATTAGATGTGCAAATGGTCTCAGCATGAAGAACAATTACGAATCCCAAACGGGATAAGACAAGGTGTCCGGAAGGAGTCAGCGTCTTCTGCTGGCATGCCACATCCGTCGCAAATGTCCCATGGAAACATTTGTAGTTCGATGAAAAGCATGATTGGTGAAAGGAAGTCACTGTCTGTTTCCGTGCTCCAGAATACTATCTCATATTTCTGAGAGGGGACCCCTATCGACCATAAAACTTCTTAAACGACAACTCCAAGCGTTCTACAAAGTAAGCTTGTGAAAGAAGTTTATTGGCTAGTCGTTTTGCTCTCAGAATAAAACATTCATAAGAAGAGCACGACATTTGCATAACGTGTAAGTTGTGAAATGAAACGCCATAGGCCATATTATATATAGATTTAAGTAAAACTACACATTTTGTTTTCGTATTTCAAAGTCATTTCAGCTGTAGAATCGCTGAGATACTCGTTATCTTGCTCTCCCTATATGCGTAGCTGATACATTATACTAGTGGATAGGAACAAGATGTTATCTACACAACAATGGACAACACACAATCCTTGGACCCAGTGATATACTTACTGTTCCCTGCAACGCTACTGGACGTTATGTTACTGTGTATAAACAAAGGAATAGTACTTGTGTTTGGAAACAACATGCTTCTCAAAAAGTATCCTGTGCCAAATGAGAACTCTGTGAAGTTCAGGTTCAAAGTATGCATACGATATCGATTATCATTACTACATGTGTTTGAATTGTTATACTGTCTGTTTGTCATACTACAGATTGTAAAAGTGTCAATTAATTTGAAATCATGGTTCTCTAAATACGTAGCTGATGAATGGATGGATAGTAAGGTGGGCTATAATTTGATAACGATTCCAAATTGTATTATCAGTGAACAGTGTACTGGATAATTCAAAAACGTGATTTACAGGTTGAGTTATTATCATATCATGAATAAGTATGGGTGTCGTTACAATAAAAATCATCGCACTGGTTTCATTCACGTCAAACGTAATTAATCTTGAAAACATTGTTTTAATTGCTTATTTCCCAACAAGTAATATTAATTGGAAAAAATATGTAACATTGGTTGTAATGGTAACCATAACTCAGCATATGTGTGATCCATGGCATATATATATATATGGACCTAGGACTGTCATAGTCCAAACTACAAAAAAAAAGAAAAGGAAATTAAAAGAAAACTTTGGGGAACGAACTTACCCATTTTATGTAGAAATGATTTCTTATCTATTCGTAGAATTATTGTACACTGGTAGTTGATGATTTTCTTTAATATACATAAAAAATCTCATGTACCAATATAAAAATTTCATATACCAAAGTATAACCAGAGTAGTCGCAAATAAGACTATTATACCGACCGTAAAATTTGCGGAACGTTGACATTAAACGCGGTTTTCGATATCGCTGTGTCAATAATTTGTCAGTGAGTAGTTTACCTCTGTATATGAAATTTTTATGTTGTGCACGCCCTGGCATATCGGATCATTTGTGAAATATAAACTCCATATGCGGGTGACTAAGGGATATTACTACTTAAATGTGGAATATTTACGATGGGAAAGGCGAAATCGTCGCGTTTATTGTATAGCTTAGTTGATAATTTCCCGTCTGTGTTTATATTAAGTAAAATGTCTAAGTATGAAGCGTGTATGCTAGATTCTGTTGTATCTTTAGTTTCTAGTTCGCTGGGATATATCGCATTGGCATATGTATGTAAATTGTTATTATTAATTGACAAAGCGTCGTCGATATATCTAAATGTCAAATTAAAGAACACACTTTTGATTCAGCAGTTTATGAAGGAAGAAAAAAATATCTATATCCACCAGCTATTGGCTAAGAAACCTATATAACAGTCCTATGCGGTTTAGTCCAGTTCTTTGGCGCGGGACAAGGATGGGTCATCATTGTATTATCTAATCCTCTTGTGAAAATGATTCTTTCCTTCCATGATCACTCACCTGAAAGTCTTTTTTAGACGTTATTTATTTGTTTGTCATCTTTATAATCTCTGTCATTCTAACTTTCGCAACGTGGTGCATGTTTTGTTAGTGAGGGCGGATATCATTTCTTCAATTCATTTTTTTTTTCTCAGTTATGTATGCCCATGATAGATAGAGCATATAGTAAATTTTGAATTTACCGACAGGGTGTAAAAAATTACAACATGACAACTGACTACGTTGTAAATTTTGTATTTAAACCTGACCGGTAAATAAAAAAAATTACAACATGACAACTGACTACGTTGTAAATTTTGTATTTAAACCTGACCGGTAAATAAAAAAAAAATACAACATGACAACTGACTACGTTGTAAATTTTGTATTTAAACCTGACCGGTAAATAAAAAAAATTACAACATGACAACTGACTACGTTGTAAATTTTGTATTTAAACCTGACCGGTAAATAAAAAAAAAAATACAACATGACGGATGTCGAGCAACTCACATGACTGTATTCAGCGGCGGATCTAGAATTGTTTCAAAGTGCTGGCAACATAGATATATAGTGTTTAAACTGTTAAAAATGCATACATGACCAGGGTTGGACCGAGGAGTTAAAGCTAGAGAGGACGCGAATTTAGACTATCTTCGTCAAGCTCGATGAAGGACGAAATTTCTAATATTTTGTGATGAATTTTTTAACTTTAAAAGTATAACACATTTTTGCTAACTCGAGGGTGTGCACTCCCGCCAAAATATAATTCACCTTCTCACTGCACATAACCCTAAGTGTAGGTTCATTGTGAGGTAATATTTTGGAAGCCCGAAAACCTATCAGTTTTTCTGCGCGCAGAAACGAAACTATGCCTGGTAATCAGCTAATACACCGCATTTATTATCCATATCAAAATAAGTTTGATACAGAAAACATTTTCCATATAAAAAAATCCCAGGCAATTCGGTATGCTGCAAGTGAACGTTTATTGTTTTAAAAGACACTATTTCTATGTGTCTTAAAACAAAATTATAAAAGGGCGAGGACGTTTTTTTTCTGTTTATTACTATTACTATTATTATTATTATTATTATTATTATTATTATTCCACTGTATGTCGTTTTGTTCTATTTCACATCGAAATCATTTAATTTTGTTTAACCTGAGAAAATTGGTGATACCGTAATGGAATAACCCCATTATTCCAACAAAAGAATGTCCGACAGAACTATTACCGAAATTGTTTTCGACCTAAGCCAGGTATTCTTTAATGTTTCTCATTTGCGTGTTTTGCTTTGTTTTTAGGCTAAACGCCAACCTATATTTATTCAGCATTACAACTAACCTATCATTTTTTTTTTTAGATTATTTAAAAAAAATAGTCGTTCGAGGCTGTGCGCCAACAATTTTATAACTGTGTGCTGATTGTGACGTAACTTTAACTATTCATTTCTGGCTTACTAGGTCATTGGATTGGACATTCTATATACATATAGAATACATATATCCTGGACATTCTATTGCTTTATTTAATTATTTTAGATAAAATGGCAGATACCGATATTTTACAAGGGTTAAAGCCCCTTTTCATATGGTGATATTTTTTATATAAACAGATGGGACAGTATTTAATGTTCTTTTAACTTGGAATTAAATCAATTACGTGTATATGTCATAGAAACTCTGAACTTTTGAAATTAAAAATATTTCCCGAACATTTCTCGTGATCTACTCTTGCATGTGCTACATAATTATGCTATGTTAGCTGAAACTTAAATTCTTTTTGAGGAAATAATCAGTCTGTCAATATAACCATGGTTTCCGGAACCCTCTGGAATTCGGCCTCTGTCCGTTATTAAATTTCGCTTCATTTGTTTTTCAATCGATCAATGCTTGTAGTTTTGAAACGATTAATATACCCTAATTCATCGCCGGCATGCAACAAAATAAACTATTAAGACCCCTCAAATTAAAAAAAAACAAAACCTGCGTAACATACCCCGAACCCCCTTCTATTTAATCTAGTAAAATTAAAAACGTACCGAGCGAGCATAATCGGAAAACTCCTAGCATTCAGCTTATATCAGGTGATTCTTTTCCTTCATTTTAGGAGTTTTAGAATCACTCTATCGCTGTAAACTCTCGAATAAGAAATAAATTATAATTAGTATCTGGAATCTTCAAAATGTCCTCTCAGAACTTCTGAGATTAAATGATCTCCGGGTAGCACACCAGCAACCTCCTCTGCAATTGTCTCTGTTACAATACTGTCATTTGCTAACTTTTTAATTGGAAATTTAAAAGCTTTTAAATGTCCAACTTAAATGTTAGCAAATGACACAACTTATACTAGGTGAAGCATTCTTCTTTGATAGTGATAATCAATGTGGTATCTGACCATGTCTTTGAGTTTGGGAGCTGGATATTCCTCGTCCGGTTAATAATTTCAGAATGATTCCGTAAAAATTGCGAGTCGTCCAACCCACTAACTGATTCTAGCCTCACAATTTATCCAACAATGTGAAATGATACACGTGTTGTTTGACAATTATAAGTAGTGTCATTTACTAAATTTTAATTTGTAATAAATAAAAAAAAGTACAGGACAATAATATGCTGTCCTTTACATATTTATTTACTTATATATAAAACAATGGGAAATGACAATAGTAGTATCATGATACCCCTCAATCCCTCCCCCAGATTTGAAAAATATCTATGTCCGACATCTGTTGGCTAAGAAGCCTGTATAACAATCATCCTTTTTTAAGTCCAGTCCTTGGACATGGGACAATATGTTATCTAGTCCTCTTGTGAAATTTATTCTTTCCTCCCATGATCACTCACCTAAAAGTCTTTTTCATACTTTATTTATTTGTTTGTCATCTTCATAATCTCAGTCAACGTGGTACATGTTTTTGTTAGTGAGGGCGGTTATCATTTCTTAAATTCAATTAATTCATGTATGCGCAATATAGTTATAGTTAAATTTGAATTTACTGTCATGCTATAAAAACAAAATTTACAACATGACAACTTATCATGTTGTAAATTTTGTATTTACATCCAACCGGTAAATAAAAAAAATACAACATGACGGATATCTAGCAACTCACATGGCTGCATTCAGCGGCGGATCTAGATTTTTGTCATCAAAGTGCTGGTAACATAGATTTTTAAAATTTATACTGTTACGCAACAAATATATGACCAGAGGTGGACCGAGGATTTCAAGTTAGAGGGGGCGCGAATTTAGACTATCTTCGCCGAGCGTTATGAGGAACGAAATTTTCTAATACTTTGTGATTAATATTTCAATTTTAACTTTAATCTTTTTTCTTAACCTGAGGATGTGCACTCCGACCAGAATATAATTCACCTACTCACAGCACATAGCCCTAAGTGTTGCGCGAAGACACGGAATTATGCCTGGTCATCAGCTAATACGCCGCATTGATTATCCATCTCAAAATAATTTTGATTTAGAAAATATTATCCATATAAAAATGTCAGGGGAGTCCGGTATTCCCGTAAACGATTAAAATTTTACAAGACAGGATTTCTATGTGTTTTAAAACAGAATTATAAATGGGAGAGGGAGTTGCTTCCTGGTTTTTTTTATTATTATTACACTGTATGTCATTTTTCTTTCTATTTTTTATCGAAATAATTGCATTTTGTTTGACCCGAGTAAATTGATGATGCCGTTATGGAATAACCCCATCCGACAAAAGAATGTCCGTCAAACTTTCACCGAAAATGTTTTCACCGGCATAATTTAATTGTACACGCCCATATGGCATATAATCCGCAAAAATAATTCCTAACATCTTATAACCCACACGGAAATATACGTGTATTTTACTTCATGAGTTTCCATCCTGGTCAAACTGGTATCGGGTAACTTCGCCACCGAGTATTTTCAGCACTTGTAAGGAAGTATTTTTGGCACATCCAAAAATACAGATTAAAACTTTATTTTTTATGAATTAAAATTCATTATGAAATATTTATTAAGTTATCTTAATCAATATTAGCTACTAATAATATAACATGTGCATGTGTCGAAAATATCTGAA
>BROG01001883.1:0-23784 GCA_030159075.1 Atrina japonica | reverse complement strand
CTACGTCTTTGTCTTGGTACGATTCGTCCTGGGTGCGAGTTTTTCTTGTAACTTCACTCAACCAGCAAGATGATCGGAAAGTAATCAGACGCCATGTTTTCTCTCAGTTACAATGTAAGCACTAAAGATATGAATCTTTTTTTTTTTTGACATCTGTACTCTGTTTTCGACGGTAAATCGTATTGTCGCGTGATTTTTTATGGTATACAATCGTTTCATGATCATTACACCCTTTCCCTAAAAAATATTTCTAAATGAGCTAATGCTGCTTTAGTTTAAAAAAAACGATTGAGAGAAAAGATCGTCTTGAGCAATTGTTTTGGCCACGATTCTTTCAACCCTACATATCATAATAGAATGGTCATAAACAATAGAATAGAGCGTACCACTCCGATATCCAGGGGTGAAAGGGTTAAACTATAACTGTGGTATTGTTAAAAATATATTTAATATAGATGGATTTTAACATTATCTGATGTTTCCAGTGGCTTTCTAACAATTCGTGTGTCATACATCGGGTACAATAAACATGGAAACGTTAAATAAACCCACTCCTTTACTGAATGCAGCAGACCTAAACCAGCATAGTTCTACTTTATTTAGTGTAGTAGTCATTTTACTGCTCAATGGGGACACCTTCGGAACGATGTGGAGGCATTGTCTCTCTCACTGGACTCTTATTCCACATTCCTTGAGATTTCAAATGAAACCCAACAAAAACGTCACACAGGTTGGGGATTATGCATACTTAGAACACAGACTTCCAGTTAATGTAGTCCTTCCACAGTACTCTCTTCTAGTTGACAGATAGAAAGATATACTCTTATTAACTCTTCGATGGGGAAAACACATGAACCAATGGACTGTCAACAGAGATATAATTGGCATCATAATATCAACTGTCTGTCCAAAATTGATATTCTTAGTTACAATCCAGGAGGGTATGTTGGATACTATTCTTATTTGGAGAACCAGTATTGACAGGGGCCTTGAAGAAGTTATGAAGTCATCTGTTTAGGTGTATAAGAAAGTCCGCCCATTGCTACCAGAGTTCCATACTAGACAGATGAGAAAACAAATGTTCATAACCAAGTTTGGGCTGTCAAAATGATCCTTAGCTAATTCCTAATAACTTTCTCATATATCTTTGTATACAAAAAGTCGATCAGTTTTGAGTTATTAAACCACTTGTATATAACTGTACCCTGTGTTATTGAAGCGCTCCCTAGCGGGCCGTTGATCGACTGATTCCATTTTCATTCGCAAACTTTGTAGATATTGTTTTAACAATCATGCATACAAAATTTGAATAGCATCTAATCATTGGTTCATGAGAAGAAAATTCAAGATAATGTAAAAAAAACAACCAAAAAAAAAAAAAAAAAGCAGTCAAAAGCATGCAAAATTTCCTGTCCGGTTTGATCAAAATTAGTCGACTGGTTCTTGAGAACTCCAAAATGTTTAAAATTTCTCATATATCTTTGTATATAAAAAGTCAACCAGTTTTGAGTTATTAAGCCATTTGTATACAACAGTACCCTGTGTTATTCATACGCCCCCTAGTGGTCCGTTTATTCACATATTCCGTTTTCAGAACACCAAAAATCCAACTAAAGGGGTTATGACTCCCATAAGCGTTGACTTGCCAAGTTCGGCGTTGTTAACTTTTTTGTAGATCTTTGATTGATGAACATTTTTGCACTTTTCCCCTTTCTCTCTATCTATCATACATTTCAAGATAATGTCAAAAACACCCCAAAACATGACAAATCCACTTTACAGGGAAATAACTTCCGTAAGTGGTGACCTGACAATTTTGGCCCAAATGACTTTTTTGTAGATCTTTGCGTGATGAACAATTTTGCTTCTTTCACGTTCTCTCTATCTATCATACATTTCAAGATAAAGTCTTACTTTTCACCAAAATTACACCGCCATACATATCTTGTGAATTCAGTTTTGACGACCCCTTTGGATAAGCTGAACAGCTTACTACATGCATAACAGTTAACGATGTGATTAGAAATAGATATTTTGGTGTATTTTGTGTTATTTCTTCTTTACAAGGGTACAAGAAATGTCTTGCTGAGAAAGGACATACATGTTTCAAATAAAAAAGTATGAAGACATAAACTGTTGTAGACAAAAACGAGGATCAGTTGATTTCTGATGGATCCAAGACCTTTAATTAGGAATGATGACAAACAACATTATAAATATTTGGTTGATTTGGTCGGAAAAGATACTGCAGAAAAGGATTAACCTTTATCAGCAAAAACTTAAGTGACAGCTGTTGCTGGGCAGACACAGGTGTTTAATTATAGGCAACACTTTAATATAATGCTATATAGGCAATAGTAAATAGTTTTGTCCATGTTATCTCGTAGCAAAATACAGCTGTTATGGTTTTAGTGTATCATACATGCAATTTTATTTATTGAATACTATTAAAATGTATGATAAAAAGTAATCAGTAGTATTTTGTTACATGCATTGAATGAGAATATATTTCATGATATCTTTACAGGGCATGAGGAACTCTTGACGTGTTGCACAAAATGTTAGAATTGTGAAAAGGTGCTATGGGTGCAGTAAGGCAGGTTATATCTATTCAAAGAATAAACTGTCAGTTAGAGATTTGAAGGCAATAACAAGAATCTTAGAACAGTATGACTACAGCCGTGGATCAGATATCCCTCCGGATGGTAAATATTTTATAATTATTAATTTTCTGGTCCACTAGAAAAGTGTCTGCAATACAGAGAATATTATTTTTGCGTTGCTGTCATATAGCGATACATTTCTTTACATATTCCTTTTTTTTTAATATTTCACTCCAACCTGGTTTCCATGGTAACATAACTCTCTTAAATGCACACCAACATATACTTTTCGGGAGCCTAATTTAATTGACTGCATGTGTATAAAAAGAGGTATGAAATTAAAAAATCGTGAAAAATGTCAGATTTAAGCATTATTAGAAGCAGTGCTTGTCTGTAACATGTATTAAAATACAAATAAATTATTTTTGTAGGTATTGATTATATCAGTATCTGTGTTTGCATGCCTTTGGACTGAAATTTACCAGTTGAATTTGCATACTATGAAAAAACCAATACGTGTACATCATGTGATAAAACCTTGTGTGACCATTGTGCAGAGCCGGTAAAAAGGGGCAGAGAAATTCTAAAATTTCTTTTAGAGTAGTCCTTCCTAACTATGCTCAATGTAGGAGAAATGGAAAGGAGATCTTAAAAAAGAGACTCTATTAACACTTTCATCCCAGAATATTTGAATGGTATGCTCTTTTCTATTATTTAGGACCAGTCTATTATGGTCTGTAGGTTTGAATGACGCACTAGGTTTCCATTATGTTGAAGACATTAACACATAGTTCAGATAGCAAGCTCTGAAAATGTTCTTAATTCAATTCTTAGCCTACCATTACAGTTTTGTTTGACAGTTTATACTTTTTTTTTCATTTTGAAGAGTTTATATTCTATTATCAAGTTCTGAGTTTTATAAACATATGGAAAATAACTGATATGAAGTAAATGTCAGTGAAATAACTTTCCATCTTTGGAGTGACTGACTGAGTGAATTTATAGACATCTTGGGGATGCCACACGATCTTCAACACTGGAGTGGAAAACTCCACACCTTGATGTAAGCCCTTAATTACCTGATGGTTTGTAAACAATGGTTATAAATTACTATAAAACGTCATTAATTTGGATAAACAACATTTATAGTTTTCAATTTAATGTTAATAGTGAAAATAAAAATATTTGATATATAGAAATGATAATGAAGTAAGGTACACTCAAGTGTGACTGGCTGCATAGTGAGTTTGTGAAAGAACTTTCATCTAGAATTGTAGTACTATAGATAGAACCCCCCAGTGTCCATAGTTCTAGGAGGGACGTGTTAGTAAAAAGCACTGTGTGACGTTTACCTTGAAGGTATGTTATGAACTAACTAGCATAAAACAGTGGGTGGTTAAAGATCAAAAGGTAAATATACTACAAAAAGAAAGCAATCGTGCAGAATATTTGTCATCATGCAAGAATACTGCTGAAATAAGTGTTTACAGAACGAAAATGTTAGTATAGGAAAATTGAAGGTTATCTTCTGTGACAATGACATGCAGGTACACAGATGTACATGTATAAAACACATGCATGACACATATAGGCATACAATAAAGATAGTTTTACATACTACTTAAAAACAATACAATTGATAGTGAAACTTTATTAAGGATGTTTTTGACAAAATAAAACAAAATAGAATATTCTCCCTACCTATCTAACCTATGTTCAAAATATGGGCCGGGAATGGTCAAACTTACAATAGTTCAATTTACTTTCTTCTGTAAAGTGGATGTTTTAATGTAGCGGATGGGGTACAAGGATCCTGTAATATCCCATTTTTTATAAAGTGGAATACGGGAGCCAATAGTACGAGTCACGTTTCTTTACAAGAAGTGATCACCTAATAAGTTCATTTTCAACTTTCAACTACAGGTTGAAAATTGGTATATAGCTTAGGACGACAGTTGGTAAAACTACGATTTTTAAGTGCCACCGGGCGAAATATTGAGGGACAAACATATTTTTGTTTATCTTTGTCCGATCGGATATCAGATTTGTTGTGCTGGTAGACCCTCACAAAACACCTAGACACACCAGTTATGGGTCGTTTTTCGCCTTATTACACATTAACGGATTGCGCTAAGTTTTTTGGCTCATTGAAAACGATCACTCAAGTCCCGCCTAACGATATATGATTCGGTTGTATTGAAATGTTATCGTTAAGGGTAAATTTTCACTGGACACTTGAAAACGCGATAAAATGTTCTAAGCTGTTGTGCTGAAATCTAGGTTTGGTTGGGTTACCCTAAACAGACATTTATTTTTGTTTACTTACTCAACATATTGCAAACGCTAAAGTTGTCATTACAACTAACTTTTAAGACACATTTGAAAATTAGTTAGCCTATGTGGCGACCTTTAGCGCCAATTCATCTTTTAACTTGGATTAACCCAGAGCGAGATGTAGACCTACCTGGCCAAGGGCACTAAGTGTGATGTTAACTAAACAACAAAATACACTTAGTCTAGCCCCTTTCTTAGACGACCACTACCTCTCAAATAATCCAAATCGTTTAGCCCAGTAGAACGCACAGGTTTATGTTAATTACGCCGAAACTGTTGAGGTTTACCTTCTCTCGTAGATCATATACGGATGTCTAGACCTCCTTTATTACAAAATGATTTCCATTGTGTTAAAGACCTTAATTTTGGCTTGGGGTACTTCCCATAAGAAGATTTAATTAAAAGTAATACAATCTGTTTTTCAAAGTGCGACACAGTATTTTGTTTTATTATTTGTTCGAGTGATTATGGCACACACTTTTAGTAGCCGAATACAATGCGGATAAGCGGGACTTATCTCTAATTTTCTTTCAACCCGTTTGTATATAAGGAGGTGTCGCAATGCGATTTGTGTCAGTTCACCTTGAAATTTTCTAAAAGTAAGTTGTTTTCTAATTTTTCAACAAAGTACAACAATACATGTAAAAATTGTTAAATTTGTAATTGGACTATAGTGTTTTAAAGTAAATTATTGAATTTAATTTGAAATTAAGAGAATGGATTTGTTTTCGCCTTTTACAAAGTAATATAAGGTTTGCAAAACTCATTTTATTTATTCACACGTGTCAATTCACCGGCTAGTAATTAGATCTAAGCATTCAAGTTATATGTATGTGCATACAAGTGGTTACGTTGTTTGCTAAAAAGAAATTATTCATTTGATGTCAACTTAAATATTTATTTGCTTGCGTCGCAGTATAATGCCACGCCAAAGAAAAAGACGCCTCAATGACCAAAGGGAGAACCCCGTTCGACCACCACCAAGACAAGGACGACGTAGGATAGATCAACAAAATGATAAGCCTATCCAGAATGAGCCAGTTGAAGAGGCCACAGTGTGTCATCACGACTTTCACTTGGCAGCAGACCAAGTTACTAACAGGATTCTGGAGAACATTTCCCATCTCAGAATCAGCCTGTACCCATTTATGATGTCAGGTCTGCCGTAACGGAGCAAGGTAACTTTTCAATTTCTTTTGATTCTACAGAGAATATTCAACAAATTGATAGCGTTAAGCATGATTTAGGACACCATATCTCAAATAAATTAAAACTCAAAATTGCATCTGGAGAGTTTGTTGATTTAGCATCTTGGCTTAAAAAGTCATTTGACTCAGAAGACAATTCAAAACAATTTGTAATGAAAGATGGAAAACAATGCTAGATTCAAAAAAGAACTCTAGTAGAATCAATTCAATCCAGCGATGGACTGATGCATTTCTGATCTATGCTACTATCTATGCTGCAGGTCACCCACCGTCATTTTCAAGTGTTTTGAAATACATACATACAATTAGATTAGGTGCAAGTAGAATGTCTGGCCTAGGATGGAAACAATATGATATTTAATTTCGTCTTAAAAAGAGGCCAACCCATCCTTCTCGTGGGGCATTGTGGACCAATAACTTACTATATATATACCAAAACGTAGGTCAGATTCAACAATCGGTGTCATCACAATCTTCACCTGGTGTCAACAAGTGTTATGACTATAATTATAAAGGCATTTGTACTAGACAGTCTTGCTCATATTTGCACAGGTGTATTAAATATTCTTTTGTTCATCCATCAATTAAATGTAAAAATGATTCAATACCTCAAAATTTTAGGTCTTCTTAAAAAAAAAACGGTGGCAATACGTCGTTCACCACAGGAGCTGATCAGAAACTTAGACATGATAAATATAGCAAATTCACCAATTCAGGCTGACGTTTTAGGAAAAATCTTGAGAATTTCACAGACTAAGAGGTTGCTAGGCTTTTGTTTGATTGGTTTTCAAAGGGTTTCAAAATACATTATGGGGGTCCTAGAGAATCAGTTATCTGAAATAACCTAAAGTCTATAAGAACACTTCAGAATGAGGCGATAAAAATCGGCATGAAAGAGGTTTATCTTGGCCGCAGAGCTGACCCCTTTTTAGATATGCCTTTTAAGAATTTAAGAATTTCACCTGGAATCATTCCAAAAAGACGGGTCTTGGAGATTAATACACGATTTATCCTTTCCTCCTGGTGCTAGTGCCAATGACTATATTGATTATGAGTTCTGTAAACTGCATTATACTTCAATCGATACTGCTTTGGAAATGTTATCAAAATTAGGACCTGGTGCTATTGCAGCCAGACTTGACATTAAAAGTTTATTTCGTTTGTTACCTATACATCCATCAGACTTTGAATTACTTGGATATAAAATTAAAGAGTATATTTTCGTTGATAAGTGTCTTCCCTTTGGCTGTTCTATATCTTGCTCTTTATTTGAAAAATTCGCAACCTTTATAGAGAGGGGAAGTAAAACGAAGATCTTCCTTAGTAATTGTAGTTCATTATCTTGATGATTCTTTTAGCGGGTCGAGCGAATTCTGATGGATGCATAAATCTTATGAAATGTTACTCAGAGCTATGTGAGGAAATTGGTGTACCAGTGACACAAGATAAAACGATTGGGCAAGTAACGTCTTTGATGTTGTTGGGATTAGAAATTGATACTGTTAGTTTACATAAACAGTGTGTAAAATACCTCAAGAAAAATGCTGAAATTATAAGAATTACTTTTAAATCTAAGCCAAAGAAAGAAAACTACATTACGAGAATTAAAGTCCGTAACTGGACTCCTTAGCTTTTGCTTTAAAGCCATACGACCTGCAAGAGCGTTTAATAGGATATTTTACGATGCTATGAAGGGACTTTTGAAGCCTCACCATAGACTTTGTATTTCTCAAGAAATGAAAGAAGATATAAAAGTTTGGTTGACGTTTCTAGAACTTTTCAATGGCACATCGTACTATGACAAATGTGAATTGGAAGATGCAAGTAGTTTGCACTTATTTACTGATAGCGCGGGTCCAGCTGGTCTTGGTTGTGCAGCTATATTTCAGACCAGTTAGGTATTTCTTCCTTGGCCAGCTATATGGTTTAATAAATTCATACTGAAAGACATAACTTTAGTGCCCATTTCTTTGGCCATTCATATAATGGGGGGGGGGGGTTGAAACAAAAGAAAAGTATCTTGCGCACAGATAATGAGGCACTAGTTCTTATCCTAAACAAAAACATATAAAAAAAACCGTCAGAATCAAAACGAAAAATGCAACTCTGGAATCCTACAATTCTTTTGAGTATGCGATTAGATTTTCAGTTTAAAAGTAGGCACATAATGGGCAAGGTAATATTTCTGCTGATGCAATTTCTCGACAGCACTGGACACGTTTTCGTCAGGAAACTGACGCCGATTTGTTGCCTGCACCAGTCCCTCCAGCATTCATGAATATGCTTTGCAGAATCGAACAATTCTAATACTCTGTTCGTTATATCTACATACACATCAAGAATGTATTATGTGACACTACGCACGTTCGTAAGATTTGTGGAAAGTCATGGTCATATTGTTAGTTTCGCAACATCTCTAAAACAGGTCATTGATTTCATATTGTACCTTTCTTTAAATTTCGCTTCATCTACAATCAAGAGTTATATATATGCATTGTCTTACAAATGTAAAATGCCAAATGCAGTTGATTTTACTGATTTCTTTGTTGTCAAAAAATGTTATCAGGTCTTAGTAGAATTGCTGTTAGAAGAGATCTAAGACTACCAGTAACATTTGATATATAAGTTAGAATTATTCATGCACTGCCAGCAATTTGCACCTCAAACTTTGAATCAAATTTTTGGCGCAATTTTCACACTAGCATATTTTGCATTTTTAAGAGATGGAGAACTTGCACAGACGTCACGTTATGATATGGGTCATGCCCTGCAACTACAATACGTTAATATTTTGTTTTGTAATCGTATAGAACTGTACATCCCCCACTCCAAATCGGATCAACAGGGTCGTGGCACCATTATTTGCATTCGCACCTCAAATAAAGCAATATGTCCCGTTAGAGCTCGGAAACAGTATTATAGTATACGACCCAACTATCAAGGATCCTTTTTTTCTACAAATATCCGGGGTTCCCGTTACTAGATACCAGTTCCCATATGTTTTAAAAACTGTGTTATCACACTGTTATATAGTATCGGATAGGTTTATACCTCACTCTTTCACAATAGGCGCAGCCACGTCAGCGGCCCTATTTGGGTGGTCTGATTCTATATTTATTTGATTATGTTTACTCTGTTCGACCGATCACGGGGTTCAGAGTACTGGCTTCCATATTTAATCTGAGTGCAACCGTGGCCACTTATCGCCAAAAGAATAAATAAATGTAATTATAATTATAGTGCTGGTTTGTATTTATTTATATATTTTCTTCAACTTGATAAAGAAGTTGAGCATTTGATAGCAGTGTATGGTCTGCTGATTTTAAGGGAGCGTAATGACATAAGTGAACACGAGTATATAATCTCTTTCAAGACAATGCAAATCCCATTTCTGTGACTTTTTGAAACATTGTTGCATGAGCGTAAACTTGGTAAATTGTTACATGTAGAATCTAGGTCTATGACCATGCTGCTAGATTTCCACTTTTGGTAATTTTATTATTTTCTGATTCGTATGATGCATGACAGCTAATTTTCGGTCGTTCCGATGCCTGCGGTTAGTGTGCTTTTAAAACAATTAGATAATAATAATACGAAATTTTTACTAAGATTGATATTTGAACAAAATGATAACAGAGTTATGATAATATAGAAAACCATGACTGAAAATTGCTCACTTCGTATGTCAGTGTTATGCAAGAAAGAAACCGGAACTACTGAGTACATACAGCGTCAGTCTTGCAAAGCTACCGAATATTACAGGGATTTAATCAGGCGGATTTTCATTTAGATGTATTATTTTACGAGTTTGCATAGCATTCAGTTGATAATATTTTTATCATTAACCATTTCTGTAAACTGGGGAACAATTACCAAACTGCTTTATAAACACGATCCACTTTGATCACATTAGGGTTAAAAAGCAACATTTCGTCCAGGACGTGCCGTGCGTTAAATACCAACCACATTGAATGCAGAAATTCAATTGGTGACCTATTTAGATAGTCTTTTGTCTGTCGTCATGTATCGTCCGTTGTCAGTTTTTCTATAATTACTGAGACAAAGTACCGTCATCGAATCAATGGTCTAGATCACAAACACCAAGTAAAACCAATAGTCTAGATCACAGACACCAAGTACAACCGATAGTCTAGATCACAGACACCAAGTAAAACCAATAGTCTAGATCACAGACACCAAGTAAAACCAATAGTCTGGATCACAGACACCAAGTAAAACCAATAGTCTAGATCACAGACACCAAGTAAAACCAATAGTTTAGATCACAGACACCAAGTAAAACCAATAGTCTGGATGACAGTAACCAGGTAAAACCAATAGTCTAGATCACAGACACCAAAGAAAACGCAAAATAAAATATCAGTTTTGTATTTTGTTATACATTTGTTTCATGAACTAGTGTGCCGATTTTAATCAAATTTGGTAGGCACTATCTCCACTGAAACTGCATCAGGAGTCCATGACTAGAAGTTTGCAATAGCTAATAATAGTATGAGACATGATAAACGCCCGTTACAGCATTAAGTCTTATGATTAAAGAGAGATAACTCGCATGTTTGCCAAGGATGCTGAAATGTTGGCGGTGTAAGCAGGATTTAATGAGAGAACAGTCATTCATGTTGAATTTGAGAGATGTTTGTTGATAAGTTTGCATCTACCTTGCTAGAAACTGTCAATGCTGAGATGGGAAAGGAGTTGCGTATTGCTGAAGGAGATGATCGAAGGCTCTTCACCATGCGTTGATTTCTATGGAATATTCCAAGCATCATTACAATTTTTAGCCACGTATGCGGCCTGATTCAACATGTCTGACTATAGCGTGGTATATTGTGCTGCGTCATTTGGAATGCATACCTAAAAGTACCAAGTTTGATAACATTCAAGAGCCGATACATAGATATTACACGCTAGTCTGTCCTTATGTAAAGATGTTTTGTTTTATGGCGTTTAAGTCTTGCAAATATAATATATATTGTCTTTTGACGAAAAATATCGCGCATTGACGGAGGTATCCTTTTATTTATGAACAATTTTGAGTTTTGACCAAATGTATATAGAGCCGTGCTAGTGGCGATCATCTCCAAATGCTAAACTAACTGGTGACTGCCAGTTATTTATATGACGACTGCGAGGTAAAACATTTCAAACGCGGCACCTACGGGGTTCCGTAATAATCTACATTGGAGTAGTTATTATATATTTTATTACATCATAAGTTCAGCCGTGATAATAAATAAAATTATAACATACTTGTAAACTTTAGCTAAATAAAATTAAAGTTTGAACAATTCTTTGTCGGTTTTCTTTAAATGTTTGTATGACTTTCATTCGACAATGTACATATGAAGCAAGGACTTTATCTCAAGAAAAAAATGCATCCAATGAATGTGTGCCTTATTATTTGAAATAGCTCGGTTTAAAAAGTCATTACTTTTCCTTTTTTTTTTCCATTTAAACTTACACTGGGAATGAGGATGAGTTATATAGTTCAATCAACATGGTTGAATACATGAACTATTAAATGCCAAATTACAAATCTTCAGGATGTACAGGACACATGTACAAATCTGGTGAATATTGGACAAACACGGACCACTGGAAATCCAGAGATGGGATCAAGTGTCATGGATGACTAAGCATCCCGTTATAAAAATATCAATTAAAATAGTTAGAATAAGAGATCCAAAATTGAATCTCGGTGATGAACGACATTGAGTTTCTGATGGGAATACCTATTATAGCAGACTTATAGCATGTTCTGGGACCTGTATTTTGTCGAGAAGTCAGGAAACATCTCACTTCACAGTTACAGGTGCAACCCACGCTTAAAACTGTGTGGATTTTACTTGATTTGGAAGTGTATCGATACGCGTATACTGTAGTAGAAAAGAGAAGCTCATAATTTGCATATGCATTCAAACAATTTTGTCGGAACCAGAGAAAGTTAAAAGTTGACTGACATTGACTACGTTATAAGATTGTTTATCTGTATAAGAAAGTAAATGTAATTTTATATTTGTCTGCAAATTATATTCATTGTTCGAGACCAAATGACGATATATAAATTGTACAATTGTAGATTGACGATATATAGATAGTGTTTGATTAGAATTGTACAGTTTTATATTTTACCTTAACTGTAGATGTGACTAAGTAGATAATTGATCATGTAAGCATTCTGAGCATGAACAGCTAATGAGGACAATTGATACTCTGTGAGTAATTTTTAACATTCCGTGAAAAGATATGGAAAATACCTTCAGTTCTTCTTTCTGTCACGATAGGTCATAATGGAAGACAACTTCACGTAAAACTCTGACAGTATTTCAAGGTAAATGTAAGTTTACTCGTATTCCTCGCAGATGAAGTGAAAAAAAATGTCACTGGATATTGTCAATGCATACATAACGAAACCGGAAGCAACCATACCCGACTTTCACGTGATCTGAGTACAGACTATTCAACAAAATGGAACGGAATGGAACAGCCCTAAAAAGTTATAGTGTAATAATGATCCTGAATGCATTTTAACTAATCTCTTGAGATTTAGCTATTTGCCATCGAATTAAAACCATATAAGAATTTAATCATTGAATGCGATATCAATCTGTTATCTAATTCATCTACATAAGTAAGTGTTGCAGAATGTTTGATTGCCATCATTTGGAATTTCTCGGTGTTATATAATCTGGTGTAGATCCAGATTTTGTTTATACGTCGCTTGAAGTTCGTTAGGTAAATGTGCCTTAGTGTCAGTCAAAAACAAAATGTAGGTAGACAACAATTTAAATGTGTTGAAAGTGTCCGATTTGGTGGGTTTTTTTTTCAAAAAGACGTAATCATTGCAGCGGGAGATAAATCAACTAGTAACGAAGCTTGATCGATAAATTATTGACATGCTCACCTGGGCATCGTTTCATGTAAAATATTTTGACACACTGTATAAAATGACAGACTAAATTACTTTGATGAGTTACAGTGAAATAAGACTGGTAGGAAACCTAGTGTTTTCCAATACAGACATAACAGTTACCTGTCTTTCATCGTATAAAATAATGGACTGTATAACGGATCACACGCGTTGTGATTCTGAATTATATATTTCAAGATAAAGTACCTATCTTGCTTTTGCACCTACATTACAGACATCATTATTTACTCTTCTACAATTCGTTCCACCTTTCTATACATTTAATGATGTTAAAAAGTATTGTTAACCTTGATTTTATAAATAATCGGCAGTCGTAAGCAATTCCGAAATTGCGTTATGAAATGGTCGTTAACGTAAGTTTCCGATCTTTTATCAAACGACGCCCAAGGCAGTGAACTCTATGTTCGGTCTGCGAACAAAAGGGTTATATTACCAACAAAGGCTCCAAAAAGGTTAAAAACTTGATGCACCTTCTCATGAACCAACTTGATGATCACATTTCTTTTAATTTGGTATACAAGATTGTTAAGTCAGTATCTAAAAAGTATAGGGACGAAATAGAAATCGGATCGTAAAAGAGTCAAAAGGATAAAAATTAATGGTTTTATATCAATCATTGTTAACACAAAACTGCTTATATAGAAATATACATTATAAAGCTGTTAGGGATATATTATTTAAGGACCATTGTGATAAAGTTTTTTGAAATCAGGGATCATAGATCAAGATCAAAGGGACCTATGTAAGAGGAAAATATCATTTACATACACTGGTCACGAGAACCGTTCCAAGGAATTGCATCTATAGGTAATGTAACTAAACTAAAGAGACAACGTGAATTATATTGAGAATAAGGTAAAGAATGTATATCTACCATTGCAAAACCACAGTACTTAGATTTCTCCAATTTATTATGGCTCTGTTAATACCAGATGGCGTATATACATACATATATATATATATATATATATATATATATATATATATATATATATATAGATAGATAGATAGATAGTATCAATTGTCCTCATCAGCTGCTCATGCTAAGAATGCTTACATGATCCACAATTATATATATATATATATATATATATTATATATATATATATATATATATATATATATATATATATATATATATATATATATATATATATATATATATATATATATATATTATATATATATATATATATATATATGAATTATTATCATCCTGATACGTGTTCCTGATTTTCAACATCTAGTTCCGAAATAAACTCACACTATTAACTACAAATGCTTAAACCTGTATCCGTTGAACCTATTAATTTAACATTTAATAATTGTTTTCCTTGTTTGTATGTTTCCATCGATATGATGTCGAATATGAATTGCTTTTAAGGAAATCATTACATAATTTACAAGCAGACGTTACACATTCCTGATGGCAGTTCATAACGTGACAGACGGATAATTTATAATCATGAAGCATTGCAGTATTGTAATATCTATTCTATTATGGTTTATTACATTTGTAAATTGTGACAAAGTTTGTGATGTCCAAAAAATGTAAGTTTCACTGTGTCACACATTATTATTATTATTATTATTATTATTATTATTATTATTATTATTATTATTATTATTATTATTATTATTATTATTGTTGTTGTTGTTGTTGTTGTTGCTGTTGCTGCTGTTGTTGTTGTTGTTGTTGTTGTTGTTGAAATGTGATTACATAATTAAATTGTGATATGTATTTTCAGTGAGAAGAAATGTTGTATTAACTATAAATACGTGAACGGAACATGCATAGGTGAGGTACCTTCTTTTCAATTTACACCAACTTGACTTTTTCCCCAAACTTGACCTTTTCACCGAATTTGACTTATTCATCTAACTAGAAATATTTCCATGGAACACTCGCGACGGATGTGTCATGCTAACAGAGGCCGCTGACTCCTTCCGGACGGCTGGTCCTATCTCGTTTGAGATTCGCAATTGCTCTTCATGCTGAGAACATTTACGCATCTAATTCGTTCTAATGGAAATCAGTTTCGATTTTCCATTGGTACTTCTTCATTTTTACTTTTATATTAGTGGAAACCAGAATTTTGAAAATTTAGAATCCATAGTAGACCCTATTTTTAAGCATACCTTAGTATTTGTTTCTTAAAATGGCTTGGATATTTAAATTTAATCAAGCATTCAACAAACCATACTTTTTAAGAATGTCCGAAAGGTTGGTTTGGTGAAGAGTGTAACCGACAATGTGCAAACGGATTTTATGGTGTGGGTTGCAAGGGAACATGCAGATGTACAGATGACCAGATTTGTGATGTCCAAGAGGGTTGTGTACACAACAAAGCTGTGGGTAAGTGATATGTTCATATATTTACCTAAAACACAAATTTTCAAATTAAAACTGTATGACAGAATATTTTAGAATTACTGTACCTTTTTATTCGTTTCCAAAAACTGATATGAATGTTTTTATTGATGAAAATTACAAGTAACATATTTTTGTTGGCCAAACATTCAACAAATCATGTAATTTTAGAATGCCAGAAAGGTTTTTTCGGTGAAGAATGCAAGCTAACATGTCCGGTTGGAATGTATGGTGTTTCTTGCAAGGAAAGATGCAACTGTATAACTGACCAGATTTGTGATGTCCAAGAAGGTTGTGTAGATAACAATACTGACAGTAAGTGAATATATCATATATTTATGAGAAAACGAAAACTTCTTATTAAATGGTTGAATAAGAGTATATTTAAGAAATAATTCGGTATAAAATACCTAAATAATAGTTTCTTAATTTAATGTATTAGTATCTTTGTTTTCGGGGGGTGGGGTGGGGGTGTTGTAATGTAAGTCCAGATATCTTATTGTTTGGCACGTATTAAACAAAATGTATAATTTAAGAATGTCCGAGAGGTTCATTTGGTGGTGAATGTCAGCTACTATGTCCCATTGGACGTTATGGTGTGGCTTGCAATGAAACATGCAACTGTACAGCTGACCAGATATGTAATGCCGAAAAAGGTTGTGTGTATAACAATACTGACAGTAAGTGGTTCTATCTTGCACTTATAACAAAACAAAAACTTTCTATTAACTAACTGTATGAAAGTATAATTAAAATTAGCAAACTTTGTATTCATCGGGTGGGTAAATATCCATATGATTAAAAACAGAAAAAAAAACCTTAAATGTCACAAATGTCGGCCACTTGGCCTTTATCAAGTGAAAGACGACAATAAGTATATCAGTTACATAGTATTAAGTCTGTACAATACACAGCCGACACTTTGTGTTTTTCTGATTTTTTTTGCATACTAATACTTCCCTTTGGAGGATATTAAATTTCATATGATTTAAATTATAATAATAAAATAGTATTTCATAAATTGTAAAATTCTGTATCTGTAAATTGTTTTCTTGATAACGGGAAAACTATTACATTCTATAAATTTGTTTTTGAGGAGTAAAACGTTATAGAAATATTTTATTTGCACTTTAGACACTCTAACCATAATGGAAACTACAAGTATTGAACAGCAAACAACAAAATCAAATGGGTATCATGAGAGGATCATTTGGAATCATCTATATGGTGTAACGTTGGGGGTTGTTGTAATAGTGCTGGTAATACTGCTGGTTCATACACACAGGTATGACATAGTAATTTCTAGTAATCCTTGGTTGTTTTACTTGTACTGGTTAAAGTCGAGTTGTGGTTGTTTTATTTGTTTCTTATCTATAATAAACATGATCCCAATGTTATGAGTTTGAAATATAGGTCACACACACACACACACACACACACACACACACACACATATATATATATATATATATATATAAATATATATATATATATATATATATATATATATATATATATATATATATATATATATGCGGGACCAGTTTTGATGTGTATATCACTTTATTGTGGTATTATTCCTACCCAAGACCCCCAACCTCTTCTAAAATGTTCACGAACTCCGCAATGCTGGTAGAATGACGTTCCAAGCATTTTCTCAGCTTTACTATACAAATCAGAGATGTATAGAATACATTCTAAGTCTACCATCAACATATTGCCATAGAAATCCTGTCGAGGTTTTGCAACCCTGCTTCTGCCTTTTGTTCATATTAATTGTATTTGCTCTTCATTCAGTTTGACATCTTTGTGAACATTTAGCAAATAATATATAATGTTGGTATCTGAACTGCTTTCCCTCGTGACACTGTTTTTTGATATATATTTCATGTTTATACTTCTTCAGGAAGTGGAAATCCATTGACCAAGAAAGTGAATTGCGACATGGTAAGTGTATCATTTTTTTATACTTTGTACAAAGTGATCCTTTTTACACCTTTGTACAAAGTGATATTTTTGTTAGCATTAATGGATTATAGGAAATTATTTACTATAAAAATAATTAAGCATGAATTGACGAAAAAACCTTTATGAATAAATGCAGTGATAAGGATTGTTTGAACATTAGCCGTGTTGCCCCCTCCTTTTACAACTTAGATAGATGTACATTAACAAAAAGAAATATATATATATATATATATATATATATATATATATATATATATATATATATATATATATATATATATATATATATATTATATATATATATATATACACACGCACTGGACCTTGCCTTATTTTCACAAAATATATAGAAATATAAGGTTGTTTTGCTGTATATAGATCTTTTTGTTATTGTACATCAAATACAGGTAGTGAATTTGTAAAAAAAATGGAAATAATCTTTTTGGTAAAAGCAACTAATGCCCTTTTAAGTCCCGTTACCAAATTGTACTACCTTTTCTTAACCTTTGAACACCAATGTGTTTTACTGAAAACTATTATTATCACTTATAAAAGACCAATGTTTACCTTACAATTTGAGTATTAATACTTTGATATCTACGATTTTAAAATCAAATTATAATCCAAAGTAGCTTTGATTTAGATCGTCAATGAAAAGGTATAAGTTATCACTTGAACACAAACCATACACATTTCAAAAGTTTATAGAGGAATAACACATGTATACGTTGTAAATATCATTGCTTGACAGTTATCAGAAATTGTGTAAAGAATGTCTGTTCATCTATCAAATTTTGATTTCAAAGTTAGTTTGAAAGTTCTTACAATTTGGGCATCAATACTTTGATGTCTGTGCTTTTATAATCAAAAGCAACTTTTAATTTAATCAATCTATCAACAGATATAAGTTATCACAGGCTAAAATTAGAATGTTCGTTACAAAGTTTTCTTACGTAGCCATATGATAGATAATCAACTGATCATCGACCATAATCATTATTAATATTATTATATTTTATTTATAATTAATCATTATTGTGATTTTTATTATTATTCTATTCGATCCTCAGACTGCAATGTTTTGCAAATATCGCCGTAAAAATTGACACATTTGAATTGGTATTTTATAAATATAAATAACAATAAATACATCTGTATTTACTATTGTGAAAAATACATGTAGTTGTATCCGATTAAATTAATATTATTGTCGTTATTTCTGCAGATCAACAAACAGAGGAGGCGAGATCCCAGGCTGTTCAACTAAAAAAAAATACAGAAGAATCGGTTTATGACGAAATTTCCGAAATTGACACAGGGAAATCACATACTCACACGTTTTCAAGTGATGATACAGCTTTTTCAAGATCCAGAGGAATAGAAGTGAGTCAAGTTCAACAGATAAAGCATACCATTTTACATCTTGACGCAATTGCACGTTGAGTATAACGGAATATACAATATGTAAAAACAATGTGAAGCGATGGGTAACCCTTACAGTGCAGCAAAACAAATAATAACTTACTGCAAGTAAAATCATCTGATACAAGGGGAAACAATGTAGAACGTCATCTGAAGACTTGATGTAGAGAGGATATTATGATAGATCATTAAATGTTTATTCAAAACGTAAGACATGTTGATATAAACTGGAAGATATGGCTTGCAAATAAGGTAAAAAGACATAAATAGACAATTCCAATACTAGATGAGTTCCATGTTTCTGTGCAATAGGTTTGATGTGGGATTAATTTGTGTACAATATCTACGTATTTGCGTTTACTTAATGGGACACTCGCTATGTTTATCCCAACATATATTTCGATTTTGTTCTACTTTTGCTACTTGTTATGCACTGGCATAAAACATTTTATATATCTATATATTAATGAAAGGTCAGGTCAAGTGCGATATGCATGTACACATTGTAAGGTTGAATTAATCAATTGCAATTGAGAAAAATGTGCATCTTGGGTTTCTCGATTAATTTTCACAACATATATAGGAATTTAAGAATGTTTATGCGTGTGTATATCTCATTTTTGTAACTGTATATCAACTTAAGTAGTAAAACAGGGGAAAAGCCACAAATAATGTCCATGTAATAATTAGCGTTATAGTAATCATCACACACAAACACACAAATACACACACACAAACACATACACAAACACACGGACACACACACACACACACACACACACACACACACTCACACATACACACACTTTCATGTTTAAAGTTTATAGCATTCTGAATTAATATCGACTTGTGATTTTTTTGTATTTTTTGTCATTTGAATATAACATTATGCACTTATATAAATATTCAGATAAATATTACGATAAAATACTTGTACCCGTGCAAGAATAGTAATAAATAGTACAACACAAGTAGATGAGATTACAATCTTTGTGATATTCATAACGCTGCTTAGTCCATGTCGTCCATGTTTTATTATCATGATTATTTTTTTATATATTGTGATTGCAAAGCAACAGGATCAAAATATCAAATTTGAAAAAAAAAATACTTCCGCATCATCAAAACAGAACAATCTATGACACGAAATGATAATTTGCTATCATTTCCGTACTGGGATAGAGGTCTAGTTATTGTCGGTTATAATTGTATAAGTAGTCAGAACATGTTTGTCATATGTACTTTGGAGTTGACAGAGTTTGAAATATTGTTTAAAATTAATCTTGCATTTAATAAAAAAATGTAAATTGTATTTGAGATTTTATTTCTCCTAAAAGTGACACGAATTTTTACCCGTGCTATGGAATGACGCCAATACAGTGAGGGATATTTTAAGTGCCACGTCTGAGAGGAGACACGACCTCGGTCCTAAGTCTTATCCGGAAGACTAGTGACTTTCACTTTGTATGCCGAGTGCTTGGCGCAGGAGCAGTCACTATTATCTTTGAAAAGTATTCGGTATGACCCGGTACTGGGAATCGATCCCGATACCTCCCGTCTGAAAGCGTGACCTTAGTAAAATCAATAATGATATAGGATAAGGTGTGCAAATTAGATTACAAGCTTAAATTAGCACTAGTGGGGGCTAGGGCGTGTTTTTTTCTTTCAGTGATAATATATCCTTATATAAAGATACAAAGTTCTCATTAATTACACTTGCACATTTTATGAGAAAAATGATCATTTGGCACCATGCCAGAATGCAGAAAAAAGCTAAATTTCACAAATTACCAATTTTCCAAAAATTGATTTTTTGTACATATTCACACATGATTTTTAAAAATGCCAGAAAGATTAGATAATATGATGCTTATGTGAGTAATCAGTTATGTATTTTATCAGTTTTTTTTAAATGTCAAACTCGAGGGAAACAAATATATGAATGGTTGCTAAGCAACCAAAGTAACCTATGATTTGATACTGTTGTATGGCTGATTCTGATATATGGAGGCTTTAAATGAATACATTTTGATTTTAGTTTGGGAAAAGTTCAATATTTTCGTATGTACGAATATTTGGTTACCATAATAACCAGTAAAAACAACAATAAAATACAATTTCTGTGATTTTGACATTCAAAGAAGTCATGACGTTTGTTTATGTTTTTCTATTGGTGGCACATAAGTGAAGATATATAAAATAAGCCTATGCTCGGATCTTACTGCCATTGAGCGATAAGAAGACTTAAACGTGTCGACACCTACTGCGACATGGTACATGTATCATCCGAAGGACAGGAAATCAACCTGCTGCCGGATGGACTCGAACTCCCGACTTTAAATCAAAAGCCGAGTGCGCTACAACTGAGCCAGGACTGCTCTATTTATTGGATATTGTATTATTACCATTGCAACCAACACTAGCCCTTAGTAACAGGTCTAAAATAATATTTTCCATCTTTGTTCATCTTTATAAGTATATAAGTATACAGTGGAACGTCGCCTGAAAACCACATCGCTAAAGAGACCACCTTGCATTTGTGACCTATAGGAGAGGTTCCACTATACACACTTGGGCAATGGTAAAGCCATAGAGTATTTCCCAAATACAGCAGCATAATTTATAAGAAAATATTGGTAATTGCATGTACAAGAGTCCTGAGTGGTTCTAATTTACTGACATGAGCACGTCATCAGCAAATATGAAAATAATACAAAGAAGAATATGATAGATACATTAAGAAAACTTTTTTCACAAAAATCAACTTATCTTCCAGCGGGACCCGATCCTGCGCAGACCAGAAATAAGAAACCTCATGGTTTTCAAACTACTCGGCATTGGAGACCCCCCCCCACCCCCCCACCCCAAAAAAAAAAAAAAAAAAAAAAAAAAAAAAATAAATAAATAAATAAATTGACTCTTTCTAAAACGCTGACTACTAAGAGTGCAAGGAACATTCAAAGGTCAACAAAAATCTACATGTGTTCTATTTCGCAAATAATTCAAGTTACAGGGGTTGTCATTTTACCATGGCCATGGTAGATTACGTCTATCCCATACCTTATAACCGAATTTTTTTTTTTTTTCACATTAAAGCAGTCACAATATAAAATACATTGTCAGATTATTAAAAGCCCATTTAGTTATCTATTTTATGAATAAGGATTTTTTTTTTTTTTTTTTTTTTTTGGGGGGGGGGGGGTAATCTACAATATGGAGAGTGGTTAATAACCATTGCTGAAATCCATGACAATTTAACCCTGGTTTAAATATACCATTTGGTATCCCTGAGGTTAAATTACCATATATGGTAGATTACCCGCTGGGTCAAATTACCATCGAGTCAAAATACCATATAACACCAGGTAAATTATAACCTATCAATAAAAACCTCTCTGCATTGAATCATATTTGTGGCACCGCACCTGTAGCTCATGTTGGTGAAATTTTTTGGCAGGATATACAAATATGTAAAATGTCTAATATTTTACCTTTTATTTGTACCATAGTGCTTCAAGCACGGATGGGAATTTGTTGGTATCTTACATATATATATGACTTTTGATGGAAATCACTATTTTCAAATTATTACAACACAACTTGAATTGAAAATGAATGAAAATGGCAAAGTTCTGAAAAGAAGTCAAAAATGTGTTAACAATTTATTTTCCTATTGCGATGAAAAACAAAAACTTGAAAATGTATATCCATTTTACCCACCCTGGATCCATCATTGTGGACACACAGCAGGCTGTGTAATAGTAAAATCAACCCCCTCCCCTTTATTTCACAAAGAATTAAGAAAATACATTTCAGCTAAATTCATTCATGAATTTAAAATGTGAATAGTGTTTTACGCCATACTCAACTATATAATCATTAAATGAATCAAGGTGCAGTAAGTCAAAGAAATCATACACAGTTACCTGAAAATGACAGATATAGATATCTATGTTTTTCACTCCATGCAGCGGCTCTACAGGAGAATATATTCGAAGAGGGAATCCCTCTGGGATATATTTCGCCATACCTATGATCCATCCCCATGCTGACCTGGCAGAAAAATACAAAACTAGTAGAGGGTGACTTGAGTACTTGCAGTTTTAAACAGTTTCATTAAAATTAAAAAAGAACATATTTAAAAAAAAATCTCTGATAGAAACATTTCTTCACCTAATTACAGGTAGAACGCATGGAACTGTTTATATTTACATTCTATGGCTGTTGATTGTATTGGATAAATACCTGTGAAGAATTTTGAAAAAAAAAATATGGAATATTTTCCCTCTCCTTACTTATATTTATCCTTTGAAATTAAAATTTTCAGCATTTTATTCCAAAGATATATGTTATTTCTTTAGTAAAATAATTAAACCCAATTTTAGTTTATATGTGACTTTTTTTTTTTTCTTTTTTTAAAATAAGCCCAATTTTCAATTAGCATTAAAATATAAAGAGAAAGAGAGAGAGAGGGGAGAGAGAGTGAGAGAGTAAGAGAGAAAGAGAGAGAGAGATGGACTATGTAAATTTAAGCAATAAATACATGTACACTGATATTGTGTGCAAGTTTAGTCATAAGAGTAGGCTGCTTTAATAATGACTGCTCCCTTGTACGCCTTTGTTATTACTTTTATTTTCAAATTGGTACTGAAGGTCAAACGAAATGAATGGAGAATGATTTATCCTAGTTTGGTTGAAACTGTCAGATCAACACAAATGATAAAAACAAATTATCTTTGACCAGCTGAAGTATTATTTTTATATCAACAAACAAGTCTGAATATTCTTCTGGTATCACTAAAATCAGATAAAATCCGACACAAGATCCAAAGTACAAACACAAATAAGTCATCGAGCTAACAAAGTCTTGCTTATTTGAACACTCACGGTTCGAACATAAACTGATTATCAACTCATGTTGATCTT